>JAVJIF010017683.1:0-94002 GCA_038442645.1 Agave tequilana
GCCGTTGGATCCCCGGATTTTGTGGCAACGAACTCCTCTCCAGAAGCTTCTTCAATCTGCTAAAATACTGCATCATCACCTGCGAGCTGGGACTGATCAGAGAAGAGAGGAGATTAGTTCATTAGTTGTAATTTTCATATATTTTCTCTAGGTTTATTTCTTGTAGATCCCTCTTCTTCTCTATCCCTAGATTTCATTACAAAAGAGAGTGATTGTGAGGGAGAGAGCTTGTGTAATCAAGGGTGACAACTTGAAGCTATGCAAGGATTGATCCATCCTCCATTCCTCTACTTGAGTTTGATTCTAGTTTCTTGTGCTTTCTTTACATGCTTTATTACTTGCTTACTTTAATTCATGCAATTTACTTCAAGCTTTGTTTTAGTTCTTTAATGGCTTCTTGTAGCTAGATTTTCATTCCATGTACTAGTTTACCACTAGCTTAGCTTACTTCACTAACTCATGGGTGATTGCTTTTGTTAATCTTGCAAGTTGTATGATCTTCTCTTCTCCGATGGTTAAACCACCGTCTACCAAGTGAGAAAGTAATTAGGTCAACACGCGAGACGAATTCTAAGCCTATGGAGTGACAACATTAGGCACGCATTCGCTATCAAGGAGTCTAGTAAGTCTTGGCGAGCTAGCAAGGTAAGCTAGTCATGGATCTATTCTTTCTTTAAGTTTCATTTCTTTTCTTGTGAATAAACCACATCCTCTTCTTGATTTCTTTTCCAGACTTTTCCACCATGAATATATCCATCCTCTTTTAGTTTCTTTTACATTTGATTCACTAAGTTTATAATCAAGAGAAGGATACTAGTTTGTTCACTTCACTACCTAACGTTTAAAGCTTCCATCGCGAGCTCTCCCTGAGATCCGACTCGGTATAGCCCTGTGCTATAGCGGAGACAAGAAAGGGTACATCAAATACATTCATTTACTATACACATAATAAGTAGTACACCTTTTACGTCCAATCAAAATGGCGCCGTTGCCGGGGAGAGCGACGTATTTTTTTTGGTTTAAAGTGAAGTACTAAACTATTATTCTTCTCTGTTGCAGGCTACAGGAGAAGAAAACAGGAAATTCTTTACTGTAGTAACATCTAAGTGAACCTGGCTCTCTGCTCAAGAAAGCAGAGACCAGGCTTCCACTGAAGAGCCGCGGACCCGCGGCATATCCAGTGGAAACGCGGCACTTCTGAGAGCATTTCTCTCCAATTTTCTGCAGGGCTCTGTTGCTGCAAAAATACTGCTGTTTCTATACTTGAAATCCTGTGTTGTTCACTGTATTCCTGCTTAATTAAAAAACAGTAAAAATTGGTTGATAATTGCTAAAAATTGTTTAGACACTTGCATTTTAGGCACGTGTCTTTCAATTCTTTACTTTTACTGTTGAAGAGTGCGTGGAGGCAAGGTACGTGTTTGCATTGCATAATAGACTAGGACAAACTCTTGCTTGATTTTCTTGCTTTGAGTGTATTCTAGCTATATTTCTTGTACACTTGCACAATTCAAAGTTAAGGGCATACCGTAAATAAGATAAGGTGGGGGAGGTCATTACCCTTTCCTTAGCCCGAAAATCATTTACCCAAGCACTCACTAACCCAAGCCTCTAATTTAATTAAAAAAAAAAGTAGACGTTGGCCCTAGGGACATCTCGGACTCATTTAGGAGATTATCCTAAGGGGGAAAAGTGTTGGAATTTAACTCTTGCAAAATCAGTGTCTAGGAAAGGGGTTGAGGGTCGAAAGCCCGAAGGTTGCTGGTTACTTAATTAAGGAACGTCTCCGGACGGAAAACCTCCCACCAACCTTACCCTTCCCTGGCTGATTAGCTTGTGGTTAGAGTCTACACTGAACCTCCTGTGGACGATCTATTGTTAGGAGTCGTCTAGGTCTAAGTCTACCCTAACTTAGGTTAGAATTTTCTTTCTTTCTTTTTTTTTGTTTGTTTGTTTGATTTTTGTTTGTGATTGTGTGATATGGCTTACAATTACAATTCTTTCCATCATAATCCTTATGTCACACACACACCATATTCGGATAATTCCAACCCGGTGTTTTATAATATGCACCAACCACATACACCGGGTTGGCCTTATCCGAATCACTACGACCCATACCCCCCATCTAATAATAATAATGTCCAAAATAATTTCAACTCTTTACCGAGTAATTGGGGATTCCAGTACCCCGAGTCAAATTATCAAAATCCTTGTCCATCATATTCATCTTGTCCACAATATTCATTTCCTGAGTCCACTTCCTATACTCCTTTTTCTGAACCTCCATTTGAAGAAAAATCTGAGTTGCAAAGGAGTTTAGAAGCCAATTTACAGAGAGTCGAACAACAACGTCAAAAATCATTTGTCTCTCCAATTCCACCGTATTATCAAGAGTCTTACTCAGTTCCACCGCTTCATAATGAACAACCATTTTTCATAGAAACGAGTAATGATTTCTTGTGTGAGTCCACTTTTCCATCATCACACATTTCTGACTCACAATTTCATGACTGCCAAGACAACACTTCCTCTTTCCATCAAAATAATGAAATCATCGATTATGGAAAGATGCTAGAAGACATGACCCATGCTCAAAATGCTAGAAATCGTGACATAGATTTGATGATCCAATCTCTCCATTCTCATCCTATGTCTAATGTCACTAGCCACTCTGTTAAATCCAAAGAGTCATGTAGTCTTGGAAATCCAGATTCAATTTCAGCAAGTTTTTCATTTCCTAAACTTGAACTTGTCCAAAATTCAAATCCAATTGACATTTTGGCAAGTTTTTCATCTCCTAAAAATAAACTTGTCCAAACTCCAGATCCAATTGATAATTTGGCAAGTTTTCCTTTTCCTGAAATTGAACTGGAACATGAATTTGATTCTGAACTTTCACTTGATGATTCCAACTTACTTCCTGATTCAATCATGACTTCCATATCCTTACCTGATTTCAATCCATTTCCTGAGTCAGAATTGGATCCATTTCCTATCCATTGTGAAAATGAATCACCAATCTTTTATGATGATCACATAGAACTTGGCCAATTCCATACTTCTGAAAATCCTATCGATAATTGGCAAGTTCTCTACATTTAATTGAATTACATGAGGAATGTGATCTTGAACCCCAACTCAGTGATTCAATCCTTTTTCCTTATTCCATAATGACTCCAGTATCTTTACCTCACATTAATCTTTTCCCAGAGTCAACATTGGATCCTTTCACAATTCACAATGAAAGTGAATCATCCATCTTTGAGGATCATATTGAACTTGCCCAATTCTACACTTTTGAAGATTCTATTGACATTTTGGCAAGTTCTCCATCTTGTGGAATTGAACTCAATGAGAAATGTGACCTTGATTTTCTCGATCTCTTTACTTCTGAAACTGATTGTACAATTCTATCAGAAGATTTTGACTTAAGTTTTGAAGAATTGTATGGCGATGAGCTTGAATTCCTTAATATTGGAAGTAAAGAGATATCACCCATATTAGGTCACATCCCAGTGTTGGACAATGATTGTGGACTTGAGTTTTCATTTCTTGACTTGGATCCAATTCTTGAACTCACTTCGACTCCTGCACCATCACTTGACTTAATTCACTTCCCTGAGTCGGTAGTCGTTCCTGTTCTTCCAGAGTCCAAGTCAACTGCTCTATCATTTCATCTTCCATTCTGGGACAAGGATCTTGATAAAAATGACTCTGAAATTATTAGGAAAATCTTGAAATTAGATGGGGTCATGTATATAATAAAAATCTTCCATGCACACATCATTCTTGTGGGTCATATTTTCGCTATTTTTGGTGGGTTCTTCAAAACCCAAAGAAAAGTTGATTGGGCCATGTTTCGTGGACCAATCAGACCACCACCGGAACCACCACCTTCAGGTAATTTTTGTTTCTCCCCTTTCCATTTTGTTTCATGCATACATATATCATAATGCATTGAGGACAATGCATGAAATAAGTGTGGGGGAGGGTTTACTAACATAGGATTTTCTTTTCTTTATAGGATTTTTTATTTTTTTAGGACTTTTATTTTTCTTTTTAGGTCTTTTATTTTTAGATTTTATTTTTTTCCATTTTCTTTTTAGATTTTGCTTTTCTTTTAGAAAAATATAAATAAAAAATAAAAAAATAAAAACTTTTTGAAATAAAAGACAAAGTTTTGATCTATTTTTAAGAAAATTAAGATGTATCTTAGAGATTAAGAAAGCCTTAATTATGACATCTTAAACCTAGTTGAAATAATAGATCTTGTTTGAGATTATAGGCTAAGTAAGTAAAATTGGTGAGATATTCTTATCTTGAATTTTTTGCCTTAGATAATATGCACTTCACACTTACACATTTCTTGGGATGGAAACAAAGACCAAAAATGCCATAAAAATAAAAAAAAAATATATATATATATATATAAATAAAAGATCACTTATTAAGCTGGATAACTATGCCTCAAGAAGCATGGTTACTCACGCCTAATGGTGATCTCACTTATTAAGCTGGATAATTGTGCCTCAAGAAGCATGATTATTCACGCCTAACGGTGATTATAAATAATCCCCTTTAGTTTCGTGGCCTTTTCTACTCGAGACCTTAAACCCGAGGGATGTTTTCTCATCTGGTGCCCTAAGACCGTCTGGTTTGGGAGTCATCGGTTAAAGGCTCGTTACAAGGGTAGACTAGAAAGCCTAAACTAAGGGAAAAAAAAAGCATAAAAAAAAGTATATATAAATAAATAAATGGCTTTATGGTTGGAGTTGAAATCCCAGAAATCTTCACTTACACGGTGTGCATATTGTCTAGGTTTTATTAAAGATAAAGTATTCAATCCAATTTTGAATTCTTACCTTAATTAAAAACAAGATCTTGCATGGATACTAAGTTTAAGGAAGAATGATTATAGGTGGACTTATGACCTAGGATCACTTATATTTTTTGCAAAAAATAGTTCGTAAACATGTCTTTTATTCAAAATGCGTTTTCAAAATACTAACATTTGTCTTCTTTCTTTATGGATTTTGTGGGTGTAATCCGCTGAAAACCCTCAGGAGACAACACTCCTCCTCTAGGGTGACCTAGAGGTTTAACGGCTTGTTGCACATGCTCAGTGCAATCGCGTCACCTGCGAAAGTGGTGTAATAAATTGTTAGTCTAGATTTTCTTTTTCTTTGTTTTGCTCGGGACGAGCAAAAGAATAAGTGTGGGGGTGTGATTAGTACACAATATTGCATATTATACATCATAACTCCCATGCATAATACAAATAAATAAGTGATTTTTACTCCTCTTCTCTACTTATTTGCAGGTACACAATTAATGGAGAGATATTCAAATAATCACTTAATTACCACTAATTAAGGTGACTAATTAAAAGATTAAAGATAAAGCCAAATCAAATCCAGATCTAGAGAGATCCGCGCAACAAACTCAGAATCCAAGTATTCCACGTGGCCAACCACCTTGTAACCAATCTCCAACAGAAAAATCTCCACCAACGGCCCAGATCTGGCGGCAAATCCGCGGCAATCCGCGGCAGATCTAGGCCGTTGGATCCCCGGATTTTGTGGCAACGAACTCCTCTCCAGAAGCTTCTTCAATCTGCTATAAATACTGCATCATCACCTGCGAGCTGGGACTGATCAGAGAAGAGAGGAGATTAGTTCATTAGTTGTAATTTTCATATATTTTCTCTAGGTTTATTTCTTGTAGATCCCTCTTCTTCTCTATCCCTAGATTTCATTACAAAAGAGAGTGATTGTGAGGGAGAGAGCTTGTGTAATCAAGGGTGACAACTTGAAGCTATGCAAGGATTGATCCATCCTCCATTCCTCTACTTGAGTTTGATTCTAGTTTCTTGTGCTTTCTTTACATGCTTTATTACTTGCTTACTTTAATTCATGCAATTTACTTCAAGCTTTGTTTTAGTTCTTTAATGGCTTCTTGTAGCTAGATTTTCATTCCATGTACTAGTTTACCACTAGCTTAGCTTACTTCACTAACTCATGGGTGATTGCTTTTGTTAATCTTGCAAGTTGTATGATCTTCTCTTCTCCGATGGTTAAACCACCGTCTACCAAGTGAGAAAGTAATTAGGTCAACACGCGAGACGAATTCTAAGCCTATGGAGTGACAACATTAGGCACGCATTCGCTATCAAGGAGTCTAGTAAGTCTTGGCGAGCTAGCAAGGTAAGCTAGTCATGGATCTATTCTTTCTTTAAGTTTCATTTCTTTTCTTGTGAATAAACCACATCCTCTTCTTGATTTCTTTTCCAGACTTTTCCACCATGAATATATCCATCCTCTTTTAGTTTCTTTTACATTTGATTCACTAAGTTTATAATCAAGAGAAGGATACTAGTTTGTTCACTTCACTACCTAACGTTTAAAGCTTCCATCGCGAGCTCTCCCTGAGATCCGACTCGGTATAGCCCTGTGCTATAGCGGAGACAAGAAAGGGTACATCAAATACATTCATTTACTATACACATAATAAGTAGTACACCTTTTACGTCCAATCATTTGTCCCCTGGCCCCCTTTCCTCTGGTGCCTGTAAATACTCCTTGGGGTTTCTAGAGCAGAGATATGCAATTTTTTAGGGTAGTTTCATCTCCATTTTGTAGTTTAGAGTAGTTTAGATTAGTGTTCTTCTTCTTCCTCCTTTGTATTTTTCATTTCTTGTAGATCTTATAATAGGAGAGAGAGTGGTACATAGTTGGGAAGAAAGAGTGCTTATAATAGAAGGTGACAATCTATGAAAGGTTCTCTCTTAACTTATCTTTGTTTTCTTCTCTAACTCCTTTTACATGTGTAGCTAACTTTTCTCTCATGACAACTAACTACTAACCACTAACTAGTCTAACTTCTTATTTGATAATTCACATGAATCTAATAGCCTCTACTTTGCCTTGCTCTTGCAAGAGCCATTGATGGCTCATGATGATGGATTCTAATACTTTAACATCTAAATCTCTAACAAGCTAACATTACTTTATTTCATGCTTGCTGTTATTGGGTTTTGATGATTTAAGTGTAACTTACACTTATTGGTTGAATTTGGATGTGAAAGTTAACATATGAGCCATGCTTTGTAAAGCTCTTGAACAAAGAACTAGTGATTGCCAAGGATACATGTTAGGCAGCTATCACTAAGAGGTTAGCATGTTGGTGGAGTCATTAGTAGTTAGTAACCATGAGTTTTCTTTCTTTTTCACTTTATTTTAGAAATATTCCAAAAACACAAACATTTTATCTTATATGTTCTCACTTCTTCGTGTTTCACCGTACTTCTCTTTTCCATTCTTTGTTTTCCTTTCTTTCATTCTTTCAAACATAGAAGAACTTTTACACACACGTGAATCACCGGTGAGCTTCTATCGCCTCCCGTCCTTATGGATTCGACTCGTTTTAGCCTCTATGCTATAGTGGAAGTATCAAGGAAGCCAAAGCACACACTTTAAATATCGATTTCAAAACATTCTCTTTTCGTGCATGGTTTTCCCCCGATCAAATTTTGGCGCCGTTGCCGGGGATGGGAACGGTTTGATTTCACATTTTTGTTAACTTTTCTTCTTTGTTTTTGGTGTGTAGGTCAAATTCTTTAGCATTGCAGAAGTCCACACTTGCTTGTGTGGTTGGGTAAATTCTTGTATATTATTACATTCTGCTTTTTGTTTATATTACCTGTGCACTGTAAATAATTTTAAGAATTAAAATATAGAAATTGGATGCTTTAAAACGGTTTAGACATTTGCATCTAGGCACGTGCCAATTTTCATTCTAATATACTATATTTATTCTTGTGTTATTGTGATATTGATAGGAGGTGTACATATGGCATTGCATATAATATAGGAAAAATATATAGGTGATTTACCCTCTTTGTGTGTTCATTCTTATCCATATTGCACACTTGCACGAATTGAACTTAAGGCAAAACTCAAAACAATATAAGATGGGGAAGTCATTACCCTTGCTTAGCCCAAAAATCACCTCCCCACTCACACAACCCATGCCTTAATAAAAATTGCTAGACGTTGGCTCCTAGGGACATTTCGGACTCATTTAAGAGATTGACCTAAGGAGGAAGTTGTTAGAAGATTGACTCTTGTCAAATCGGTGTCTAAGGTTGGGGATTGAGAGGTGAAACCTCAAAGAACAGTGGTTTGGCATGATTAGGCCCGTTGCTCCTGCACGGATACCTCTACTAATCTTGCCCCTACCAGGCCAATTAACTCGTGGTCAGATTCCGACAATATACCCCCCGTGGACAGTCTAACCAGTTATGAGTCGTCTAGGTCTAAGTCAACCCTAGCATAGGCTTGTTTTCTTTTTCCTTGTTTGTTTGTTTGTTTGTTTCTTTTTTTAAAATTGTGAAATGGATTTTAACAACAATAATTCTTTCAATCATAATATGAATCCATATTTCACCCCGACCTCATTTGAGTCGGATAACTCCAACCCGGCTATGTACAATATGAACCAAACATATATGTCGAGTTGGGATTATCCGACTCAATATGACCCATATTCCAATCCTATGACTATAATTTTCAAAATAATTTTCACTCTTCATAGAGTTCATGGGGATTCACCTCCCCTGAGTCAAATTTTTAACCACACTGTTCATAATTTTTACAATATTCATTCCCCAATTCTGCTTCATATCTTCTTTTTCCTGAACCACCAATTAAAGAAAAATCCTCATTGCAAAGGACCCTGAAAGAAGCGATAGAGGCCCAAAAACAATTTGAAAACAATATGGCCTCATCATGTCCGCAAAATTTTCAAAATTCATATAGTTCTTTTCTAGAACCAATCAAAGAAAAATCATTGTGGGAAAAAAAACTATAGAATTTGTGCAAGAGACCGACCGAATAATACAAAATATGAATAAGTTCCCATGTCCATCAGATGTTCATATGACTCAAGAATCATGCCATTTTGAAAATCCAGCTTCAATTTCATCATACCAACCTGAACTTGACCAACATCCAATTCCTGATACTTTGGCAAGTTATCTATTTCCTGAAATTGAACTTGAAGATGAATGTGAACCAGAGCTTCAATTTAGCGATTCGAGTCTAATCCTTGAATCAATATCGACTACTGTAGTATTACCTAAACTAAGTAACGTTCTTGAGCCAGTTTTGATTCCCATCATTCCTAAACTTGAATCAACCATTTCACCCATTCACATTCCTTCTGTGGACGAAAATCAAGATTCAATTTCCTTACATCCTTTTAAACTTGCCTAAAATTTTGAGAACCACCTTGACATTTTAGCAAGTTATCATTTTCCCAAAATTGAACTTGAACCTAAATGTGATCCTGAACCTCATGTGAGTAATTCCATTTCACTTTTTCATTCAATAATGACCTCGGTATCTTTACTAGATTTTTTCTTTATTCCGGAGTCAACATTGACTCTTGTACCAGTACACTGTGAATTAGAATCACCAATATCTTATGATCACACTTCATTGATGGAGAAAGTGCGTGAACATCAATTCTTTAATTTGGGCCCTATTTTTAGACCAATTTTGACTCTCATTATTGACTCTGGACTTGATCTAAGTCAAATTCCTGAGTCGGTATCAGTTTTTACTCCTATTCCATTTGAGTCCAAATCAATCATCTTCCAAAATCACATTTCCTTGTTGGACAAGACTGTTGAAGAAAATGACTCAGTAATTATTTTTAAAAATTGAAAATTAGATGGGGATAAACTTTTAATGTAGTCCATTCACTCAATCATTCTTTTATTCGAACATATTAGAGAGGTCATTGGTGGGTTCCTTCAAGATCCACATTATCCTGATTGGGTAGCAATGCTTCGCCCAATCAGACCACCACCGGAGCCACCACCATGAGGAAATTGTCCTTCTCTTCTCATTTGTTTCTTATATATACATATTCATGATGTGTGACGCCCCGATCCGGCGGGTACGGGGACGTTACTGCGACGTATATACGCAGGTCAGAAATACCCTCACGTATATACGCTAAGCATCAGTACAGACAAGAATCAGAGTACGGAAACACGTGGCATATATCCATATACATTCCAACATAAGGATTACAAAGTTATCACAGAGTGTGATCTATCGGTACATGTACATTATATCACAGCCAAGTACAAAAGTAAAATTTACAATTTGTACAGCAAAAGGTACTCACGGGCTGAAGAAGAAGATCCCCGAGCTAGCAGGAAGGATCAGGAACAGAAGGAGCTAGGACAAGTCAGCCTGCTCCGAGAGATAGGCTTGATCTTCAATGGAGGGCTCCTCTTCAATCCAAACTTCAGAACCTGAACATGCAAGTTCAGGGGAGTCAGAAACTCCCTAACAATTATGTAGGTGAAAGCCAAGTGCCATGTAAAGATAAGTATATGCATGTGTTGATATGATCAAACAGTATTAAGCCTCAAAAACTGTGTTGAGTGTACATGTACAGTAAGCATGAAATGGAGGCAAAAAGTGAAAGTAATAAGGCCTGAATAAAACTATTGCTGCCATCTACAATATTTATACTTATTACTCGTTCTACCCCGTATGTCTAGGTATGTGTAATAGCGTCCCAGTACACATACATCCACATATGAGTAAATCGAGGCTGTTATTGGAAACCAACGGGGGTATCAACGAACAATGTTTACAGTGGGTCCCGTACATGCCCGGGACCATGGTCCAGGACGTTCCATTGCTGGTGCATGGAACCGGCCGCAAGGCCTACAGGAGGGTCTTATAGAATGCCCTTATCAAGATGGTACCAAGAAGGAGGGAGCCAGCACTCCCCTCAGTCGCCGGGAGACCCACAGGTCAGACTGAAAATTTTAGTTGCACAACATGCCTAGTGCCACTATAAACACGAACATATATTGATAGCCGCAAATTCCCCCCGACCCGATGCAAGTTGTTCCTTTTTATGATTTATTATTTAATTATCAATTTACGGGAAAGCAAGTGCCTGGCAAGATCAGGAGTTAAAGAGTCATGAGTATTGTCATTTCAAGTCATCGCATATAATCCAGGATAGAAAGTACAAGATTCCCGTAAATGTGACAATCTAAAGTCAGGTATCAATATGATGCATGCATGTGTGCCAGGAAAATGATATAATAATAGTCAATCGTGACAAAGTAGGAAAATCTGAAGGAAGGCGAGAACACTCGCCTAAAACTTCAAGTAACACCGGGAAATCCCAAGTTCCAGAATTTAAGTAACCAACGCGATTATATATTAAAAAGAGGAGGAGAAGGATGAATCAGTAAAGTGAGGATGAAGACGCGGGGTTGCAGATGCGGGAAAGTGGGCAGATGCGGGAAAGTGGGCAGATGCGGAAAGTGGGCAGACGCGGGAAAGTGGGCTGACGCGGGAAAGTGGGCAGACGCAGGAAAGTGGGCAGATGCGGGAAAGTGGGCAGACGCGGGAAAGTGGGCAGACGTGTTAGCAATCAAACAGAGAGGAAGGGAAAGGTGATTTTGTTGGTGGTTGAAGCAAAAGAGATAGAGGTGGTATTGTGATGGTATAAGTGAAGGTGGAAGTGAAGATGGTGGTGGTCACATTGGTGTTGTCGTTGCAATTGCCACCTAAATGATTACCGGAATAATCAACGGAGAGGTTGCCGACGAGGAAGAGCTCGGCCCTAATCCAAAGGAGGTGGCCGGCCCTAGAGTCTTGCCGATGATGAAGAAGAGCACGGCCCTCAATCCAAAGGAGGTGGCCGGCCTTAAAAGAGAAGGTGAGAGGTTGAAGGTGCAAGTATAGTTCAACTTGAAAAAATGGGATTTTGCAAACGATATTTCGGAGGACGAATCTATAGTCCGTCGGAAAGAGGATAACGAGGAGGTGAAGATGGTATGCTTGGTGGTGGCTACGGTGGTGCAGGTGGTGGTGGAGATCGTGGTGAAGTAGATGGAGAGGATGGGTTTCTTTGATGTTTCTTGGTGAAAAGAGGTTGAAGAAGATGGTGTAGTTGTTGGAAATGGAGGAGGAGATGGAGGAGAGAATGATGGTGGAATTTGTGGTGAAAATGAAGGAAAAATGGTGGAGGAATGGGTTGCCAAAGGGAGCATGGGGCTGTTTTCCTTGCTCTCTGTTGGTGGCTGCAGGAAACAAGGAAGAAGAAGAGAAAAAGTGAAGAGAGAGAAGGAAGTGGGGTGATTATATAATGGGGAAAATAATAATATAATAAGGCCATCCAATCAAAAGAGGCTACACAATGGGACTTGCGTCCATGAAATGAATCCTGCGTCCTCATGAAATAAATCCGCGTCTGGGCAAAAAAGCCAGACGCGGGGATTATCTCAGCGTCCAGGGAAGGTGCAAAAGCTGCGTTTTAACAAAAGGACAAAAGTCATAATGACTTGATTGGAATTGATTAGCAGTGCATTAAATGCAGCATGGAGAGGATCTCTGCATTAAATGCAGAATCCAGTTGGTGAAACTCGCGTCTGAGGAAGGAGAGAGAAAATGGGAAAAGAGAAAAGTGGAATATTTGGATAAATTCCCGGTATCTGGGAAAATACTGAAAACTCCGGAAAAGTCCAAAAATTGAAGTATCTCAAAAAGTCTCCCAAAAATTCTCAAAAATAATAAATATTATTTTAAGATTTTTAGTGAAATCAATTTTCAGAAATTAAATTTCATTTTCAAAATAAAAATCCTGGAATCCACTGTGAACGGTGTCTATACCGGATAGGCTGGATTTTTGATAAAATCTGAAAATTCTAAAAAATTCATTTAGATAGAAAACATGATTTTAAGAAATATTATGAAAGTCATTTTAATATTTTCAACTCTATTCGTAAATTAAAAATCCGAAAGTCGGTCAGTGAAACTGGCCGACACCGGTTTTGAAGATTTACAACTTAATTCCGAAAAAATTCCAAAAAATCATGAAAAATCTAGAATATTAAAAAATAATATTTGAAACTGAAATCAGTCAAATCTGAATACCCAACAGATCAAATCATGCAGCACTGCTATATAAGTAAGAATTTAAATAGCAGAAAAATAAAATAAAATAAAATAAAAAATATGCTCCAAAAATCAGGACACGTAACTGTGTACGTATACTGAGGATGGGGTGTTACAATCCATCCACCTTATCAAAAATTTCGTCCTCGAAATTTCGATAATAGGGATGTGAAAGAATAGGGGCAAGGAATTTTACCAACTAAGATGGAAAGAGTTGGGGGTAACGTTCACGATAGTATCCTCTCGTTCCCATGTAGCTTCTCCTGGGGCATGCCTATTCCAAGAAACCAGTACCAATGGTATTGCCCGATTTTTCAATGTTTTGACACATCTGCCCAGAATGGCTATCGGCCGTTCCTTGTAGGATAGATCTGGTTGTAGTTCTAATTCTGAGTGATCTAGAATGTGGCTCTCATCCTTGACATACTTCCTCAACTGTGATACATGGAATACATTGTGTACTCCTTCTAAAGATGGCGGTAATGCCAATTGGTAAGCCACATCTCCCACACGATCCAAAATTTCGAATGGGCCGATGTATCTCGGACTAAGTTTTCCACGAGTACCGAACCGAATTACCCTTTGGTGGGTGATATCTTCAAAAATACATGATCACCTGTTCTGAATTCTAACGGTCTTCTATTTGTGTCTGCCCAATTCTTTTGTCGGCTCTGTGCTGCCCGGAGATGATCTCTGATAATTCGGACTTTATCTGTTGTCTGAACTAGAATGTCTGGTCCCATAAGTCTTCTTTCGCCAACTTCGTCCCAACATATCGGCGACCTGCATTTTCTGCCATATAATGCCTCAAATGGTGCCATTTTGATACTGGCCTGATAGCTGTTATTATAAGAGAATTCTACCAAATGAATATAGTCTTCCCATGACCCTTTAAATTCTATCATGCAGGCTCGTAACATGTCTTCAAGGATTTGGATAGTTCGTTCAGATTGTCCATCTGTCTGGGGGTGATATGAGGTACTGAATTTCAGACGAGTTCCTAAATTTTCTTGGAGACTTTCCCAGAAATGTGATCGGAATCTCGTGTCTCTATCTGACACGATGCTAACTGGAACCCCATGTAGACGAACAATTTCTTTCATATATTTATCTGCAAGAACTTCTGTTGACTGACCTACTCTGAAAGGTAAAAAGTGAGCTGCCTTTGTGAGGCGGTCAACGATCACCCATACTGCATTGTTACCCTTAGGACTGCGGGGTAGAGCTGTAACAAAATCCATGGTGATATGTTCCCACTTCCATTCGGGTATCGGCAACGGTTGTAGAAGTCCAGCCGTTCTCTGATGTTCTGCCTTTATTTGCTGACAAACCAAGCATTTTGCCACATACTGGGCTATCTCCCTCTTCATGGCATTCCACCAAAACTTCAGCTTCAAGTCTTGATACATTTTATTTCCTCCTGGGTGTATGGAATAAGCTGAACTGTGTGCCTCTGCCAAAACTTTCTGCCGAACTTCCCCTTGGGGTACACAAATTCTGTCACCAAAATAAAGTGCATTATCCGAATGAATACAGATATCAGTCCTTAATCCAGCTTCTACTTGAGCCCTGAATTTCTACAATCTGGGGTCCCCCTTTTGGGCTTCCTTAATTTCACTTATTAGGGTTGGTTGAATCTGGAAGGTCATTAGTTGACCTGACTCATCAGCTCCTTGTATCAGTATTAAGTCCAACTTCATGATTTCCTGAAGCAATTCCTTCTGTTGAGTAAGTTGTAATAATACTTTATTCTCTGGTCTCCTGCTTAATGCATCTGGGACTGCATTGTCCTTACCAGGATGGTACTGTAAGTCTATGTCATAGTCGGCCATCAATTCAAGCCACCGCCTTTGCCTCATGTTTAATTCTTTCTGTGTGAAGACATACTTAAGACTCTTATGATCTGTATAGATCAATACTCTGTCCCCCAGAAGGTAGTGTCTCCAGATCTTCAATGCAAATATTACCGCCGCCAGCTCTAAGTCATGGGTTGGGTAATTTCTCTCATGTGGTTTTAATTGCCTAGATGCATAAGCTATAACATGACCATGCTGCATTAATACACATCCTAGGCCTCTTCCAGATGCATCACTATATATAACCATTCCTCCTGTTCCTGAGGGAGTCTTCAAGATTGGAGCTGAAATTAGTTTATCCTTTAATCGTTCAAATGCTGCAGTACATTCCTCTGACCATTGATACCTTTCCCCTTTTCTGGTGAGTTTTGTTAATGGGGCTGCGATTTTGGAGAAGTCTTGGACAAATCTTCTATAATATCCGGCTAATCCAATAAAGCTTTTAATTTCTGTTACTGTCCTGGGGATTGGCCAATCTTTAACCGCCTGGATCTTGTTAGGGTCGACTGAAATTCCTTCTTCTGAAACTACATGACCCAAGAAAGCTATACGGTCTAACCAGAACTCACACTTGCTTTCCTTTGCATAAAGTTGTTCCTGCCGGAGAGTCTGTAGCACCATTCTCAAGTGTTCTGCATGCTCTTTGTCGTTTTTTAAATATAGTAAGATATCATCGATGAACACCACGACAAACTGGTCCAAATATGGCGAGAAAACTCGGTTCATTAAATCCATAAAGACAGCTGGGGCATTGTGAAAAATACCTAGAGGGGGGTGAATAGGTGTAAGTGCTAATCTAAGAAACTTAATGCAAACTAAGTGCGCTAAATGCGGAAGCTAATGCAAATTATGCACAAACTAATACAATACAACAAGTGTAGCCGAATTCCCCTTGCGAGGCTCTGGACTAACTCCCCTTGATTCCCCTTTAAAAATGGGTTGAGGTGCTATGTGAAGCTCTTGTTGGATGAGTATAAGTTAGGCACACACACACAAGCAATCCTAGCAATATGAAATACACACAATCAAGCCAAGCATATAATAGATATGATAATAAGAAATGCAAGGCACAACACAAGCAATATATGATATGAATGAATCAATGCTCAACACAAGCAAGTATGATATGTTGATGAGTATGATGCTTTGCACAATTATAAGAGAGAGAGAGTTAGAGAGACAATGGGAGCAATCGCAAACAACGAGATTTGTTTTGAGGTTTGAGCACCTTGCTCTACATCCCCGCCTACACCACCGTGTAGGATTTCCACTATCTCAACTCCCACCGAGGGAACCTCTACCGAAGAGGATTTCTTACAACTCTAGGAGTACCAAACTCCTCTCTCAAACAACAACCTCCTCACAACCGAGGGGTTAGGCCCGTAGCCAATACAACAACCAATCCACACACCTCTACCGAAGAGGCTCACAACCAAACTCCACCTCTACCTAAGAGGGATCCACAACACAATCACCCGATCACCTCTACCGAAGAGGGATTCACAAATATAAGGGTGTTTACAACAATGAGGTTTACAACAAACAACCTCAAACACTTCTCTTTCTTTTTCTCTTATCTTTTTCCACAAAAACAAGATCCTAATAGTTTAGGATAGAAGATAGCTCAAGTGTGGAAACAAGTGTTTTTGGAAACAAGCAACAAAGAAAAATCTTTGGGAAAATACTTGCAATATGATAGAATTGAAGATCTAAGCAAAAATCCCAAAACCTATTTTTCTTTGATTTTCCAAAAACCCTAAAACAATAAAGATGAGAAGTTTTTGCACTTAAAACTCTTTTGAAAACTCTTTTAAATACTTCAGTAAACTAGTATTTTTTCTCTTAAAAAACTTGGCTAAAATCCCCAAAGAGATGGGGTTTATATAGCCCCTATACAAAACTAGCCGTTAGGCTGAGTTGGCAGTCTGACAGACTGCCGGTCGACCGGTCCGGTCGACCGCCAACGGTCAGAATTATGACCGTTGGGCAACAGCGGTCGACCGGCCCGGTCGACCGATAAAACCCGAGAGCAGAGCTCTCAACTCGGTCGACCGTCCCGGTCGACCGTGTCTGTGCCTAACAGACGTGCACGTCTGTGCACGTCGGTCGACCACAACGGTCGACCGGCCCTTGGTGCGGTCGACCGTCACGGTCGACCGACCAGCCTGTCAGCACAAAACAAGGTCAGAAAATTTTGGAGAAATATTTTATAAAAACCTTTTATCATTTCTGAAAATTCCATAAAACTTGTTTTATCATTTTATGTTGAAACATAAACATGTGATAAAAAATTTCAAGACAATATATCAACATATCAATTCATTTTTGAGTCTTGCAAATTTTATCAAAAACAAAACCTTGTATTTTGTCAAACTTGATTTTTCCAAAACATGAATAGGGATATCAAAATAAGTTTGTTTACCAAGTTAAAGCTTGTATGTATAAATAGAAAACATCTACTATACATATAACATATGTAAACTTGTTTTGATCAACTATTCATAAAAACCAAATATCAAATCATAAAACGTGTGTGTTTTGTGTTCACTTGAGCATATCAACTAAACTAAGCTTTACAAATATGGATCTAAAACTCTATCTAAACTAGGATACCTAAGTCTTCTTGACGATCTTCATCTTCAAGTAGACTCGATCCCAAACGCGTGATCCTCCAAGTGCAAAGGTATGATCTTTAAGCTTTGGCACCGGAATCAACATGGAAAGCTTCTAAACTCCTTGTTGAAGCTAATCACCTACTAATATCCTGTTAATGATCTGAAACTTAGAAGCACAAGAATATTAGTAAACATAACTACATGAGTGTTGATCATCATCAAAACTAGAGTGGAAGGCCATTTGGCCAACACATTGGTTACTCCGAATGGCATGACTAGAAATTCGTAATGACCATAGCGAGTTCGGAATGCTGTCTTCGGAATATCTTCTTTCTTCACTTTTAGTTGGTGATAACCCGATTGTAAATCCAACTTTGAAAACACCCGGGCCCCATGAAGTTGATCAAAAAGGTCATCAATTCTCGGTAAAGGATACTTATTCTTGATGGTAACTTTGTTTAATTCTCTGTAGTCTATACACAACCTCTTACCACCATCTTTCTTGTTGGCCAATAGCACTGGAGCTCCCCATGGTGAAGTACTTGGTCTAATCAATCTCTTGTCAGAATATTCCTGTAACTGCTTCTTTAGAACTTCTAATTCAGTGGGTGCCATTCTGTTTGGAGCTTTAGATATTGGGACTGTACCCGGAATGACATCAATGGAGAACTCAATTACTCTGTCAGGTGGAAGTCCTGAGATCTCTTTAAATACTTCTGGATACTCATTCCAAACTGGTACTCTCTTTTCCTGGATCTCAGCAGCAGTCATCTGTGTTTTACCCTTTGTAGGCTTATGTTCTCCTTCAAATTGGAACTGCAAAGCAGTGAAACTATCTGATATGTAACAATGAGAAGCGCCAGAATCAAAGAGGGCTAAAACAGGTTTAGAGTGCACCATAATCTTACCTGTTACCACTTCTCCAGAAGTTTGGGCCTCTTCCGCTGTCAAGTTGTAGGCCCATCCTCTTCCACGACCTGCTGTTATTCTTCCTCCCCTTGGAGCTGGGCGAAAAACCCGTTGTTGTGGAGGGAGAGGGGCCCTTCCGACTATCGGCCCTGGGTTCCTCTGACCAATAGGTGCAGGAAGTGCCGGTAGGGTTCGGTTCACCATCCCAGTTCTCTTATGGGGACAGCCTTCTATTGTGTGATCACCAGATCCACATGCCAGGCATAATCCGTTGGCCCTACGACACTCCTGCTGAGTGTGGCCTGTCCTCTTGCAATAAGCACATGTAGGAAGTGGTTGAGTTATCAGAAGAGGGGCTGGTCGAAATGGTCTTCTAAACATCGGGGCTTTTGCAGCTCTGACTGGACCTCCTCCACCCAATTGCTGGAATGGCCTCTTCATGGCCTGTTTCCTCCTCTGATCAAGATTCTTTTTCTCCAGTCCCCGCTCCACCTCTCGAGCTACAGTGAGGACCTGGGAATATGTTTTCAGCTGTTGGGGAATCAAAAGGACTTGAATATCCATTTGTAAGCCCTGCTGAAATCTGCTTGCCCGTTTCTCTTCGTCAGCTATCATATACAGAGCAAAACGACTCAGCCTTAAGAACTCAGCAGCATATTCATCAACAGATCGATTCCATTGTTGAAGTCGGATGAATTGTTCTTCCATCTCCTTCTGAGCTGTAGTAGGGAAGAATCTATCATAAAAGCTCTTAGAGAACTGGTCCCAAGTGATGGGTTTTTCCAGTCTCGCTTCTTCAGCTAGCCACCAGTTTTCTAGCCACATCTTTTAGCTGTATCTTAGCGACCTCCACCTGATCTTCCTCTGGAACCCTTGCTGCCTTCAAGAGATCTGTGGTGTCGATTAGCCATTGCTCGGCATCTAGCAGTCTCTCTCCTCCTGTAAATATTGCCGGCTGTAACCGCCTGAAGTCTGACACGTTGCCCGGCCTTCGTTCTTGAGGAGCTGTTATCAAGCCTTGCCGAAGGAGTTCGGTCTGCCTTTGCTGATTCTCCATCATATTTTGGATAATTCTTAGAATATCAGCGTTTCCCCCTACGGGCCCGTCCTGTGACTGCCCGGAGTTGTTACGTCCTGACCTTCTATCCATATCTATGTTGGTAAAAGATGTCTGGAAAGAGGAGCGAAAGCAAGAGATAGATGGATTTTAGGAATCAGGGGAAGGAATATCAAGAAGGAATGGATAACTTTGTATATTGTAGTTGAAATGTATAACCGAAACTCATGTATTCCAACTGCAAATTAAGATCCTATTAATTTGCAATTAGGTTGTACTGTAGGTGTGAGAGCCTGGGCTCTGATACCAACCTGTGACGCCCCGATCCGGCGGGTACGGGGACGTTACTACTACGTATATACGCAGGTCAGAAATACCCTCACGTATATACGCTAAGCATCAGTACAGACAAGAATCAGAGTACGAAAACACGTGGCATATATCCATATACATTCCAACATAAGGATTACAAAGTTATCACAGAGTGTGATATATCGGTACATGTACATTATATCACAGCCAAGTACAAAAATAAAATTTACAATTTGTACAGCAAAAGGTGCTCACGGGCTGAAGAAGAAGATCCCCGAGCTAGCAGGAAGGATCAGGAACAGAAGGAGTTAGGACAAGTCAGCCTGCTCCGAGAGATAGGCTTGATCTTCAATGGAGGGCTCCTCTTCAATCCAAACTTCAGAACCTGAACATGCAAGTTCAGGGGAGTCAGAAACTCCCTAACAATTATGTAGGTGAAAGCCAAGTGCCATGTAAAGATAAGTATATGCATGTGTTGATATGATCAAACAGTATTAAGCCTCAAAAACTGTGTTGAGTGTACATGTACAGTAAGCATGAAATGGAGGCATAAAGTGAAAGTAATAAGGCCTGAATAAAACTATTGCTGCCATCTACAATATTTATACTTATTACTCGTTCTACCCGTATGTCTAGGTATGTGTAATAGCGTCCCAGTACACATACATCCACATATGAGTAAATCGAGGCTGTTATTGAAAACCAACGGGGGTATCAACGAACAATGTTTACAGTGGGTCCCGTACATGCCCGGGACCACGGTCCAGGACGTTCCATTGCTGGTGCATGGAACCGGCCGCAAGGCCTACAGGAGGGTCTTATAGAATGCCCTTATCAAGATGGTACCAAGAAGGAGGGAGCCAGCACTCCCCTCAGTCGCCTGGAGGCCCACAGGTCAGACTGGAAATTTTAGTTGCACAACATGCCTAGTGCCACTGTAAACACGAACATATATTGATAGCCACAAATTTCCCCCCGACCCGATGCAAGTTGTTCCTTTTTATGATTTATTATTTAATTATCAATTTACGGGAAAGCAAGTGCCTGGCAAGATCAGGAGTTAAAGAGTCATGAGTATTGTCATTTCAAGTCATCGCATATAATCAAGGATAGAAAGTACAAGATTCCCGTAAATGTGACAATCTAAAGTCAGGTATCAATATGATACATGCATGTGTGCCAGGAAAATGATATAATAATAGTCAATCGTGACAAAGTAGGAAAATCTGAAGGAAGGCGAGAACACTCGCCTAAAACTTCAAGTAACACCGGGAAATCCCGAGTTCCAGAATTTAAGTAACCAACGCGATTATATATTAAAAAGAGGAGGAGAAGGATGAATCAGTAAAGTGAGGATGAAGACGCGGGGTTGCAGATGCGGGAAAGTGGGCAGATGCGGGAAAGTGGGCAGATGCGGGAAAGTGGGCAGACGCGAGAAAGTGGGCAGACGCGGGAAAGTAGGCAGACGCGGGAAAGTGGGCTGATGCGGGAAAGTGGGCTGAGGCGGGAAAGTGGGCAGACGCGGGAAAGTGGGCAGACGCGGGAAAGTGGGCAGACGCGTTAGCAATCAAACAGAGAGGAAGGGAAAGGTGATTTTGTTGGTGGTTGAAGCAAAAGAGATGGAGGTGGTATTGTGATGGTATAAGTGATGGTGGAAGTGAAGATGGTGGTGGTCACGTTGGTGTTGTCGTTGCAATAGCCACCTAAATGATTACCGGAATAATCGTAAACGATTACCAGAATAATCAACGGAGAGGTTGCCGACGAAGAAGAGCTCGGCCCTAATCCAAAGGAGGTGGCCGGCCCTAGAGTCTTGCCGATGATGAAGAAGAGCACGGCCCTCAATCCAAAGGAGGTGGCCGGCCTTAAAAGAGAAGGAGAGAGGTTGAAGGTGCAAGTATAGTTCAACTTGAAAAAATGGGATTTTGCAAACGATGTTTCGGAGGACGAATCTATAGTCCGTCGGAAAGAGGATAACGAGGAGGTGAAGATGGTATGCTTGGTGGTGGCTACGGTGGTGCAGGTGGTGGTGGAGATGGTGGTGAAGTAGATGGAGAGGATGGGTTTCTTTGATGTTTCTTGGTGAAAAGAGGTTGAAGAAGATGGTGTAGTTATTGGAAATGGAGGAGGAGATGGAGGAGAGAATGATGGTGGAATTTGTGGTTAAAATGAAGGAAAAATGTTGGAGAAATGGGTGGCCAAAGGGAGCATGGGGCTGTTTTCCTTGCTCTCTGTTGGTGGCTGCAGGAAACAAGGAAGAAGAAGAGAAAAAGTGAAGAGAGAGAAGGAAGTGGGGTGATTATATAATGGGGAAAATAATAATATAATAAGGCCATCCAATCAAAAGAGGCTACACAATGGGACTTGTGTCCATGAAATGAATCCTGCGTCCTCATGAAATAAATCCACGTCTGGGCAAAAAAGCCAGACGCGGGGATTATCTCAGCGTCCAGGAAGGTGCAAAAGCTGCGTTTTAACAAAAGGACAAAAGTCATAATGACTTGATTGGAATTGATTAGCAGTGCATTAAATGCAGCATGGAGAGGATCTCTGCATTAAATGCAGAATCCAGTTGGTGAAACTCGCGTCTGAAGAAGGAGAGAGAAAATGAGAAAAGAGAAAAGTGGGATATTTGGATAAATTCCCGGTATCTGGGAAAATACTGAAAACTCCAGAAAAGTCCAAAAATTGAAGTATCTCAAAAAGTCTCCCAAAAATTCTCAAAAATAATAAATATTATTTTAAGATTTTTAGTGAAATCAGTTTTCAGAAATTCAATTTCATTTTTAAAATAAAAATTCTGGAATCCACTATGAACGGTGTCTACACCAGATAGGCTGGATTTTTGATAAAATCTGAAAATTCTAAAAAAAATTCATTTAGATAGAAAACATGATTTTAAGAAATATTGTGAAAGCCGTTTTAATATTTTCAACTCCATTAGTAAATTAAAAATCCGAAAGTCGGTCAGCGAAATTGGCCGACACCGGTTTTGAAGATTTACAACTTAATTCCGAAAAATTCCAGAAAATCATGAAAAATCTAGAATATTAAAAAAATAATATTTGAAACTGAAATCAGTCAAATCTGAATACCCAACAGATCAAATCATGCAGCACTGCTATATAAGTAAGAATTTAAATAGCAGAAAAATAAAAATAAAATAAAATAAAAAATATGCTCCAAAAATCAGGACACGTAACTGTGTACGTATACTGAGGATGGGGTGTTACATGATGCATTGAGGACAATGCATGAGATAAGTGTGGGGGAGGGTTTACTAACGTAGGCTAGTTTTAAATTTTCTTTCTTTTACACTTCTTCTAAGAAAATTTTTAAAATTTTCTTTTATATAAAAACTTTCTTCTTTTTCTATTTACCAAACTTTTTAAAACAAGATAAATAGTTTTGATTTATTTTTAAGAAAATTAAGATTATCTTAGGAATTAGGAAGACCTGAAATTATAAATTTTTAAACGAAGTCAAAATAATAGATCTTGTTTAAATTATAGGATAAGAAAGTAACATTGGAAAGATAATTTGATCTTGAATTTTTGCCTTAGATTTATGTGTTGGGCCAAAGGCCTTTCACTCTAGTTTTGATGATGATTAACTTATGTAGTTATGTGTACTAATTATCTTGTGATTTTAGTTTCAGATTATTAATCAAGATATTAGTTGGTGTTTAGCTTCAACAAGATGAATTGGAAGCTTGCACATGTTGATTCAAGAGCCCGCGCATCAAAGATCATACATTGCACTTGCTTGGTGAATCAAGAGTTTTTGGATCGAGCCTACTTGGAGATTGCGCTCTAGCTTGGAGATTGCGCTCTACAAGAAGACTTAGGTATCCATAGTTTTAGTTTGGGTTTAGATCCTAATTGTAAAGATTAGAATAGTATGATAAGCTCAAGTTCACAACACACACACCTTTCATGTTTTGATTTTCGGTTTTAGGTTTAACCGATCTTGGTTTTCATGGATAGATTTTTTTATCAAAACAAGTTTACATGGTTTATGTATATTAGATTTGTTCTATATACATGCATGCTTCAATTGTTTAGACAAACTTTGTTTGATAATCTATTCCATGTGTTTTATGTTTTGGTATTTACAACAAAACATATTTTTGGACTTAATGACAAAAATCATGATATATATGTTTCTTGTATATTGAATTTCTATTCATATACAATATGCTTCAAAGTGTTTAAATATCATATTTTTGTATCATGGATAAGTTTTAGACAATGTGTATTTTCTATTCAAAATACAAGGTTTTAGAAAATACGGTTTTTGGTTTTTGGCAAAATTTCTATGACACAAAAATAGTCAAATATGTTTGAAATTTGTGTTAGGATTTTTAACACAAGTTTGTATTTCAATATAAAATGATAAAACTATTTTTATGGAATTTTAGAGATTTTGTGGGATTTATTATAATATTTTTCCCCAGATTCAGACCTGATTTTTGTCTGCCAGGATTGGCCGGTCGACTGGTACGGTCGACCACACCAAAGAAGCCAGTCGACCGTTCCGGTCGACCGACGTGCACGGATACGTGCACGCTGGCTGACTCTGTATCCGGTCGACCGAAGCGGTCGACCGACGGAGAACTGTTGGCTCTCAGGAATTCTCGGTCGACCGAGGCGGTCGACCGGTAGCCACAACGGTTCAGAATTTGACCGTTGGGCGGTCGACCGGGCCGGTCGACCGGAAGGCTATTTCTGGCAAATATTCTTTAAACGGCTAGTTTTCTAAATTGCCTATAAATACCCCATTTGAGAGAGTTTTTCTCTAAGAATTTTTGGGCTAAAATTTTCTATCTCTCTGGTGTTTTTGCTGCAAGAAAAAAAAATAGGTTTTTGGATTCAAAGTGAACAATCTTTTGTGTTTTTGATTAGGGTTTGAAAAACCAAAGAAAAGGGATTTTGGGAAAAGCTTTTGTTTGAACTTCTATATCTTGATTTCATTTGTTTCCCAAAGGTTTTTCTTTGAGTTGCTGGTTTCATATCCCTTGGTTTTCTCCATACTTGAGCTAAAAATCTACTATCTATATCTATAGGTTATTTGTGTGGAAGAAGAAGTTGTTTGTGGTTGTTGTTGTGACCACCAAGTTGTAACCCAATCTTTTCTTAGCTTTGTGCTTTGGGTTGTATCCCTCTAGTTGAGAGGTGATCCTTGTATTGGTTGGTGATTGGGAGTTTGTTGTATTGGTTTGAATATTTGCCTCAAGGAGAAGGTTGTGATTGTTGGGAGGAGGTTGTAAAGAGAGGAGTTGGGTACTCCTTGTAAAGGGTCCTAAGTGGACGAGCTAGTGGAAATCCTTCGTGTGTCGAAGGCGGGGATGTAGAGCTGGGTGCTCGAACCTCGATAACATATCTTTGTGTTTGCGCTTGATCCATTGGCTCTCTCTCTACTCTCTCTTTACTTTGTGCCTTGCATTTATTTACATTGCTCATTCATATTTGCTTGGCTTGGTTGTGTGCATCACTTGTTAATAGCACTTGAGTGTAATTTGCAATCAATTTTTAAATTCCGCATTTAGTTCATAGATTAGCATTGTCACCTATTCACCCCCCCCTCTAGGTGACTTTTCAATTGGTATCAGAGCTAGTGCTCTTGATATTTAGGTTTAACCACCTAGGAGTGATCTTGGTTTGCTAATCTTCACTTGCATTTTCATTTGCACTCATACTAGTTTGCACTCATGGCTAGCCCTCCTATGTTTGACCATTTTAGACTTGATGCTTGGAAAGTTAACATGACTAGATATTTAAAAACACTAGGTCATCTAGTTTATCAAGCCATCACCATAGAAGCCCTCCCAAATACTAGTAAGCATAAGAAGGCCAATGCACTTGCACTTCAAACACTTAGAGCATCTTTTGATAATAATCTCTTACTTATTTTTGATGGTTTTAACTCGGCTTTTGCAGTTTGGAGCGTCTTGACATCTCCGGAGCTTCCAAGGATCATCAACAATATGAGGAGATCTAGGAGAGATGTATCCGAAGAGCCTTGTTTCATGGCATATGGGAATGACTCCCATGAGGTACAATCGGACTCTCAAATACATGATAGCTCTAGCTCTTATTGCCATGGATGTTTTGAGGTTCAAAATTTAAATGTTGAACTTGCTTCTAAGCTTGAAAAATTCTTGGAAAAACATAACTCTTTGAAAGAAAAACATTTTGATTTACAAAAAGAAATGAAGGATTTATGCTCTACTTTTGAAACCGTTTTGCAAGAGAAGGAAGAGATTACTAGTGAATGTGACTCACTAAGATCTCAACTAGACATTGCTTTAAAAGAAATTGAAGTTTTAAAAGGCAAAAATGATTGTGATGACATTTTGGAGCACAATGAGATTTTATCCTCAAGATTGGATTGTGTTTTCAAAGAAAACCTTACTTTGAAAAATAAAATTGATTCTATTACTAAAGAATTGAATTTGGTTTTGTCTAAAAATGAATCTTTGCAAAATGATATTGATATGCATGTTTGCCATGCTAGCATTGCTTCTATCCCTAGCACTTATATTGCATGCTCCACTTTATCTTCTAACATTGAAAATGATATACTTGTTTTGAAGAAAAGTGTTGATAGTTTGGGCTCCACTTTGAGCCATTGTGCCATGAATCACACACGATTGGAAACCTTGATTCGCAAGAAACAAGTTCCAACCTTGCATGCACACCCATCTAGGCATACACATGCTTTTCATGATCACCACCATCATATGTATGCTCACGTGTACACATGTACACATTGTGGTCGAAAAGGCCACCTTGCTAGATTTTGTTATGATCGTATTTATAATGAAAATTTAGCAACAAATCTTGTTTGGGTTAGAAAGGATACTAACCCCCGTGGACCCACAAAGAAATGGGTACCAAGATCCACCTCTTTGATGTTTGATATAGGTGGAGGCTCTCGCGTCACGTGAGGGTATTGGTGCCTTGAGGTGGATGCATTCTAAGCCAAAAAGGAGAACCATTTGGATGCTTCACTCTCAAGGAGATTTGGTGGGAGGACCACCATTGGTTTGGAGAACTAGAGATGCACCTTCATCGGTTTTGGTATCATTCTCTAGCTCCCATTTTTATTTGCATGCTTTTACATGTTCATCTATTCATAGCATGTTTTGTTTCATTGTTCATTGTGCTTATGCTATGTTAGTTAGATTAGTGTTATACATGTTTAGTTACTTGAGCACCCATGTTTCATATGGATCTATATTTAGTGTTCTCACCTTGTTTAGAACTAACATGTATGCCCTAGATCTAATGCACATACATTTGCATTATGACCATTTGGATGTTTATGATTATATGATGATTTGTTTTGATGACTCATGTTTTAGTATGATATTTGCCATGTTTGTTAGACCCTTGACATGCATGTTTAGCTTATGAGATCACCCATGTTTAGTATGAACCCATATTTTGTGTTCTCTTTATGTTTAACTATCATGTTGATCATAGTTCTAATGCACATGTCTTTGTCATGCTAATCATATGGTTGACTATGATTTTTTAATGATTCATGTTTTTGATTATCATGATCATGTTGATTGTTGACCCGTTTTATGCTTCATGTTTTGACTACTTGCTTGAATGATAGTTTTCATTAAGACTAGGATTTATACTTGTAAAACTAGTGAGCTACAAATAGACCTTTATATATGTTTGTACTTAAACGCTCATTTGTATTCACTTGATGTACTAGTATAGTCTAGTTTTGATGATTCTTGCATTTGACTTGTATTCATCATTTTACCTATTTCGTTTTAACTTCATGTATATGTCTATCTTGTCTTAACTATTGATTATACATATACATCCTTGAGCCACCTGCCTTCATGCATATACCTTTGTGGACTCCTTTTGTTTGGGATATGTATGTATACTTTAGTTTGTACATGACATACATATGCCTTGAAGGTTAAATCGTTTTGATGGGTTTCATGTTTTTGGAAATTTCTTTTGGTAAAAGTAATTTAATTTATCATGTGTAAATGTTTTAAAGGAATTTCAATATTGGGCTTGATTGTCCATTTTCATGATAAGTGTGTTTCACATATATCCTATACACTCACCTTATTAGTTTTCTCATGACCTTGTTTTCATGAGTATTAGATGGGCTTTATGGATTTTGAGTGTTGATGATCATGTGTTTTACATGTCCTTCATGAAATATATTTTGATTTATTGAAGAATTTCATATTAGTTGATTCATATAACTAATTGTGATATTCTTCATGAGGTAGAGATTTTCAACAAACTATATTTCCAAATCTATTTTTGAAAACTCCTACCATCAAAGGGTGGTTGGATGGGAGATCATGTTCATGTATGCTTTATAATGAAAATCATTTTAAACTTGCACATGATTGGGTGGTAGTTGATATGAGATATACACTTGATCTTATTGTTGTTTCAATTGGTATCATTGAATTCTTTCAATTGGTATCTAATCTTGACATCCTTTTGTATACTCATATATGTTTTGTTTTATATATATGTATGCATACACTTCATATAGTATCAATTTACAATTGGTATCTATTTTTTACATACATATATAGATGATTTATTTGTGCTTCAAGATATATGCACAAATTTTGTTTATGATAAGCTTGATTTTTTAATGACCATCATTTTCAATTGATTCAATTTTCAATTGGTTTCTTTATACAAGCATTATCATTATCTTGCTTATGCTAAGCTTGAGCTTTAATATTATTTCAATTGACTTAGTCTTCAATTGGTATATTATTTCTAGCTTAAGCATATGTTTAGTTGGTATTTCATAAAGGGGGAGAAAACTCACATTTCAATTTTTCAATTGGTATTTAGTTTACCTTTGGTTTTGTTTCCCACTCCCTAACTTTATGAGAAAAAAAATTTGATTTAAGAATGTTTATTGATTTTTAATTGGTTTCATTTGCTTATAAAGATAAATATCTTCAATTGGTATCTAGATGCATTTGTTTACTCAAAATTGGTATCATTGTGTTTTTCAATTTGTATCATGTGTTTTATTTTCTTAAATATTTTTATGATCACTTTCTATTGATATCATAATGCACTTCTTTGACATTTTTTTTTAATTGGTATCATTTTTGGTTTCACCCCTTGAAGTAGTTTGTTTATTCTTTGTTTCATATATTTAGGGGGAGAAGAATTCATATCTATTTTGTTTTTACCCCTTTGTTGATGATTGACAAAAAGGGGGAGAAGATTTATTGGAGTTGATATGCATGAGTTTTCAGTTTTATGTTCTTTTCATCTCCATTGGTATTGGTATCAAGAGCATTATGAGTTTTATTTTTATTAGTATCCATTGGTATCAAGAGCATGTTTTGGTAATTTAGTTGTTTTGTTAGAATTGGAATCAATAGCATGTTTCATATGCATATTCATTTTGTTTCAAGAACCCTGTTTATATACATCTTATTGTTTGTTTATTCCTATGCATGAGTTAAGGGGGAGCTTCTTTGAAGCTTTACTTTAATCCATGCATCTATAACTCTATGAGTTTTGTCATCATCAAAAAGGGGGAGATTGTTGGCCAAAGGCCTTTCACTCTAGTTTTGATGATGATTAACTCATGTAGTTATGTGTACTAATTATCTTGTGATTTTAGTTTCAGATTATTAATCAAGATATTAGTTGGTGTTTAGCTTCAACAAGATGAATTGAAAGCTTGCACATGTTGATTCAAGAGCCCGCGCATCAAAGATCATACATTGCACTTGCTTGGTGAATCAAGAGTTTTTGGATCGAGCCTACTTGGAGATTGCGCTCTAGCTTGGAGATTGCGCTCTACAAGAAGACTTAGGTATCCATAGTTTTAGTTTGGGTTTAGATCCTAATTGTAAAGATTAGAATAGTATGATAAGCTCAAGTTCACAACACACACACCTTTCATGTTTTGATTTTCGGTTTTAGGTTTAACCGATCTTGGTTTTCATGAATAGATTTTTTTTATCAAAACAAGTTTACATGATTTATGTATATTAGATTTGTTCTATATACATGCATGCTTCAATTGTTTAGACAAACTTTGTTTGATAATCTATTCCATGTGTTTTATGTTTTGGTATTTACAACAAAACATATTTTTGGACTTAATGACAAAAATCATGATATATATGTTTCTTGTATATTGAATTTCTATTCATATACAATATGCTTCAAAGTGTTTAAATATCATATTTTTGTATCATGGATAAGTTTTAGACAATGTGTATTTTCTATTCAAAATACAAGGTTTTAGAAAATACGATTTTTGGTTTTTGGCAAAATTTCTATGACACAAAAATAGTCAAATATGTTTGAAATTTGTGTTAGGATTTTTAACACAAGTTTGTATTTCAATATAAAATGATAAAACTATTTTTATGGAATTTTAGAGATTTTGTGGGATTTATTATAATATTTTTCCCCAGATTTCAGACCTGATTTTTGTCTGCCAGGATTGGCCGGTCGACTGGTACGGTCGACCGCACCAAAGAAGCCAGTCGACCGTTCCGGTCGACCGACGTGCACGGATACGTGCACGCTGGCTGACTCTGTATCCGGTCGACCGAAGCGGTCGACCGACGGAGAACTGTTGGCTCTCAGGAATTCTCGGTCGACCGAGGCGGTCGACCGGTAGCCACAACGGTTCAGAATTTGACCGTTGGGCGGTCGACCGGGCCGGTCGACCGGAAGGCTATTTCTGGCAAATATTCTGTAAACGGCTAGTTTTCTAAATTGCCTATAAATACCCTATTTGAGAGAGTTTTTCTCTAAGAATTTTTGGGCTAAAATTTTCTATCTCTCTGGTGTTTTTGCTGCAAGAAAAAAAATAGGTTTTTGGATTCAAAGTGAACAATCTTTTGTGTTTTTGATTAGGGTTTGAAAAACCAAAGAAAAGGGATTTTGGGAAAAGCTTTTGTTTGAACTTCTATATCTTGATTTCATTTGTTTCCCAAAGGTTTTTCTTTGAGTTGCTGGTTTCATATCCCTTGGTTTTCTCCACACTTGAGCTAAAAATCTACTATCTATATCTATAGGTTATTTGTGTGGAAGAAGAAGTTGTTTGTGGTTGTTGTTGTGACCACCAAGTTGTAACCCAATCTTTTCTTAGCTTTGTGCTTTGGGTTGTATCCCTCTAGTTGAGAGGTGATCCTTGTATTGGTTGGTGATTGGGAGTTTGTTGTATTGGTTTGAATATTTGCCTCAAGGAGGAGGTTGTGATTGTTGGGAGGAGGTTGTAAAGAGAGGAGTTGGGTACTCCTTGTAAAGGGTCCTAAGTGGACAAGCTAGTGGAAATCCTTCGTGTGTCGAAGGAGGGGATGTAGAGCTGGGTGCTCGAACCTCGATAACATATCTTTGTGTTTGCGCTTGATCCATTGGCTCTCTCTCTACTCTCTCTCTTTACTTTGTGCCTTGCATTTATTTACATTGCTCATTCATATTTGCTTGGCTTGGTTGTGTGCATCACTTGTTGATAGCACTTGAGTGTAATTTGCAATCAATTTTTTAAATTCCGCATTTAGTTCATAGATTAGCATTGTCACCTATTCACCCCCCCTCTAGGTGACTTTTCATTATGCACTTCACACTTAAATAATTTTTGGGATTGAAACAAAGACTGAAAATGCCATAAAAATATATTTAAAAAATGATGATAATAAATACCACTTATTGAAGTTGGGTAATTATGCCTCAGGAAGTATGATTATTCACACGTAAAACGGTGAACAAAAATAAATAATCCCCTTTAGTTTTATGGCCTTGTTTACTCGAGTCCTTAAGTCTGAGGGATATTTTCTCATCTGGTGCCCTAAGATCATCTGGTTTGGGAGTCACCGGCTAAAGGCTCACTATCCAGGTAAATAAGAAAGCCTAAGAAAACTAAGAGAAGAAAAAGAAAAAAAGAAAAATATATATATTTATAATAATATAAATAAATGGCATGAAAGTTAGAGCCGGTATTCCAAAAACCTTCACTACTCACAAAGTGCATATTTTTCTAAGAGTTTTATGAAAGATCAAAGAGTCAATTCAATTTTAAATTCTTACATTTAATTTATAACAAGATTTTGCATTTCGACTTAGTTTAAGGAAGAATAATTTCTGGTTAATCTATGACCTTAGATCACTTAAATTTTTCACAAAAATATTTTGAAACTTTTCTCTATTTCAAAATGCGTTTTCAAAATACTAACATTTGATTTTTTTCCTTTATAGATTTTGTGGGTGTAATCCGCTGAAAAGCCTTAGGAGAGAAAACTCCTCTAGGGGAAACCTAGAGATTTAACGGGTTGTTGCACATGCTCAGTGCAATCGTGTCACCTGCGAAAGTGGTATAATAATCTTCTTAGTTAGTTTTTTGTTTTGCTCGGGACGAGCAAAAGATAAGTGAGGGGGTGTGGTTAGTCTCTAAAACTGTATATTTCATATCACATCTTCACATTTATTTAAAATTAAATTCTGCTAATAATACCTCTCTTGCATGTTTCTAGGCCCATGGCATGAAATGAAGAAGAAGACCCTAAATCACCATTTAATTGGTGATTAAAAGCCTACATGAATAGCCATTGACTTTGGAGGGCTGTTTTATCAAAATCGGGGGCCAATTTCAGAAACCGGGACCTGCAACTGACAGGGGACAGACGGGATAGCGCGCTGATTGAAAAACTAAGATTGCAAAGAAAGAGTTAAAGTTTATGAATTCTCAGTCTCAATTCTATCCGCTGCAGCAAGGGCCAAAGCGGCTCGATCCACAGGGAAGGATGCGATGCAAGCTTTTCGGAAGATTTCTCTGTATCCTTAGAACAAAACAAAGGAGAGATTAGATTTGGAATATATGATTGGAGATATGTGAGTTTACTGATCTTCTACCATAACCCATAGTGCAAGTCTTGAATATTGAATATCATCTTGAAATACATAAAATCTATCCTAGGTTTATTAGAAAAGATTCAAGTAAGAAAAAATGATATTAGAATCTAACTCGTTTGCACTACTAAAAATCCAACAAGTGTTCATCCTAACTTCTAAGTACAACATAAGAAAAGTCTCACCTTAAGGTTATGCTGTCAAAGTACTTAAGCATGAAGTTGTGAAGAATAGTTTAGAGGTATAACCTAGATTAGAAAAACTAACTATCAATTTAATCTTCAAGCAATCTGTCTTAAACCTAGGGTTTCTAAAAATTATTATCAATCCATTCAATTCCTAAACTGCTCTAGGGTTGTTTAAGAAATCAGCAACCCATACTTTAGAATTAGTTAATCATCTTTTTTTTTATATTTCTAATTTTTTTATTTTGTTTAATATGAAGAATTGTGAGAGAAAGAAGAACAAAACAAATAGAAAGATCACAGAGTAAAACAAAATTAAATGACAAGAATTTAAATGGCAAAAAAGGTAACCTTTATTTGAAATCGCGTCCAAATACAATGCTCCTTCTTCTCCAAAGTATGCTAAAAGCGAAATGAAAATTACAGAAATTTGAAAAGAGAAAAACTAAAGAAACCCTAATTTCCTGTCTCTGGATGCGCCTCTCTATTGCTCTGTAGGGTAATTTATAGGAGCTGGAAGAAGTAGAGTCCCGGTAAAACTCTCATGCAAAAGCAGGTATCCCCTCTCATCCATCTGGCCACGGAAACGCGGCTTTGGCCGCGTTTTCGCGACAACAGCCTTGTCCCTGGCCACGCGCTTTCGCGCGTGGCCTCCTCTGGTCCGTCCATCTGGGTACATCCGTTTAGATCTGGCATCTCGACTATTTATTTTGAAAATTCGGGATAACTTGGGAAGCAAATTACCCTAAATCCAAATCTCTTCAAAACGAATTTTATCTTTGTACTCTCCTTCTTTTATCTTTATCCTCATCCTGCAAGTATTTAGGGTTGAGTAGAAGTCCATCCCTTCCCTCTTCTTTTAGTATTTGCAACTTTGGCACTTGGTAATTGCAACTTTGACATTTGGTAATTGCAACTTTTGCATTGGGCTTGGACATGGGCTTTTGGGCTTCATTTAGGCTTTTAATCTTAATTTGAATAAATACTCAAGGCCTACACACATTAAATAACAAAACTTTAGTAATAGTGCATAATTAAAAGAATAACTAGGAAACATGATAGTAAATGTAGTGATAAATATGCAATTTTTACTACCTATCACACCCCCACACTTATCTTTTTGCTCGTCCTCGAGTAAAAATCAAAAAGAATAAGAAAAGAAAAACTAGTCTAGCTAACTCACTTTCGTAGGAATCACGGTTGCACTTAGCATGTGCAACAAGCCGTTAAACCTCTAGGTTACCCTAGAGGACGAGTGTTGTCTCGTGAGGGTTTTCAGCGGATTACACCCACAAAATCCATAAAAAGGAAAATATTTGAAATATGTTTGAAGAGACCAAGTAGTCTATAAGTTTTAGGATTATCATTTTTATTCATTCTTAAACTTAGTCTTTATATAGTAAATTGTTATCCATTTTAGGTAAGGATCAAAATTGAATTTTTGTACAGTCTTTTTCGTTACCAAAAGTCATATGCATTCTTGTGAATGTTTACTAGGAATTCCTTAACTTGGACTCTCATGCCTCTTTATTATTATTATAATTATTTTTTTTAATATGTATAACTCATCTAATTTTCTTTCGTGTAAGTATCAAGGCTTCTTGAGGCCCTCATACCTAACTATTGACTATTAGATGTGTTAATACATATATAATATTTCTTAGTTTTCTTAGGCTTTCTAATCCACCCATGTAGCGAGCATAAAGTCGGTGACTCCCAAACTGGTTGGTTTTAGGACACCAGGTGAGAAAACACCCCACGGACTCAAATCCGAGTGAACTTGGCCACAAAACCAAGGACTTTATTTTATAAAATCACCTTTAGGCTTGAATACTTATGCTTCTTGAGGCACATGTATCCAACTTAATTAGTGAATTTCTTTTTTTTTATATTTTTTTTACGAGGCACACGAGTCTTTGTCTTAGAATCCTAGATATGCATTAGGTATGCACATTTCATTAAGGTAAAAATTAAGACTAATTACTTATTCAATTTCTCCTCCTATACCTAAAAATTCAACAATTTATTTATTTTGATCAAGTTTTTAGAAATCCTAATCATGATTTTCCTAATTTTTAAGACTAACTTAGATTTCTGTCAAAAGATAAGTCAAAATATTGTCCGTTTTATAAAAAATATTTTTTAATTTTTTTTAATTTTTTTTAAATGTTAGAACAAATAAAGAGAAAAAGAATTAAAAAATATTTTTTTTATATATATATTTTTTAATTTTTTAATTTTTCATTTTTTTATTTTTACATTTTATCCTTCCCCCACACTTGTCTCATGCATTGCCCCCAATGTGTGAATGAAATGCCTGGATGCATGAATTGGCAAAGAGATAGAGTTACCGATATATTGGGTCAAAAAGACCCATGACTGCTTTTACTTCCGGAACTGATTCCAAAAAGATGTTAAGACGTTGACCATTTACCTTGAATGTACTGCCATTTTTTGGGTCGTAGATCTCTATGGCTCCGTGTGGAAACACAGTTTTAACAATGAAGGGTCATGTTCATCTTGATTTTAACTTGCCGGGAAAGAGATGAAGTCTAGAGTTATAGAGTAACACTTTTTATCCTTGGACAAAAGTTTTTCTCGTGATGAACTTATCGTGAAAAACCTTAACCCTATCCTTTACAATTTGCGCATTGTCATATGCTTCGTTCCTCAATTCTTCCAGTTCAGAAATTTGCAATTTTCAAAGCTCACCGGCCTTTTCTAGATAGAAATTCAGCTGCTTAATTACCCATGAGGCCCGGTGCTCTAACTCAACAGGAAGGTGGCAAGCCTTTCCAAAGACTAGTCTGCAGGGAGATATTCCTAGAATCGTTTTAAAGGCAGTCCTATATGCCCATAGGGCATCCACCAATTTGGTGGACCAGTCCTTCCTATTCTGATTCACAGTTTTCTCCAAGATAAGCTTGACTTGCCTATTGGAAACTTCTACCTATCCACTGGTTTGAGGATGGTATGGCGTAGATAACTTGTGAGTTATGGCATATTTTTGCATAAGAGCTTCAAAAGTTCTATTGCAAAAATGTGTACCATTGTCACTAATTATGGCACGAGGGGTTCCAAAGCGCGAGAAGATGTTTTCTTTCAAGAATTTGACAACAACTTTGTTGTCATTTGCCTTGCAAGGGACGGCTTCAACCCATTTCGATACGTAATCTACGGCCAACAAGATGTATTGGTGCCCAAACGAATTAGGGAAGGGTCCCATAAAATTAATGCCCCAAACATCGAAAAGTTTTACTTCTAGAATTAGATTTAAGGGCATCATATTTCATTTATAAATCCTTCCTATCATTTGACATCTTGTGCACGTTTTGCAAAATTCAAATGCGTCTTTAAATAAAGTTGGCCAATAAAAGCCACTTTGTAGGATCTTTTCGGCAGTTTTGCGGGGACCAAAGTGTCCACCGCTAGCAAATTCATGACAAAAGGTTAGAATGCTTCTAGTTTCCTCATCGGGGACACATCTCCTAATAATTTGGTCGCTACAATATTTGAAAAGGTAGGGATCTTCCCATATGTAATACCGGACTTGAGACAAGAATCGGTATCTATCCTGTTTTGACCAATTAGGTGGTGTTTGGTTTGTGACTAAGTAATTTACTATGTCGGCAAACCATGGTTCCTTAGAGATAGCTAGAAGTTGTTCATCGGGAAAATTGTCATTGATGGGCAGTTCGTCAGAAGGTGCGTTTGGCACACGAGAGAGATGGTCTGCGACAACATTTTCAACACCTTTTTTATCTCGAATTTCGAGATCAAATTCTTGAAGGAGGAGGATCCAACGAATGAGTCGGGCCTTCGCATCCTTTTTTAGCATTAGGTATCGAAGTGCAGAATGGTCGGTGAAAATCGTGGTCTTGGTCCCAAGTAGGTATGGGCGGAATTTCTCCAAAGCGAACACTACTGCCAAGAATTCTTTCTCGGTTGTAGTATAGTTCATTTGGGCGTCATTGAGTGTCCTACTTGAATAATAGATCACGTGTTGCTTGTTATCCTTGCGCTGTCCTAAGACAGTGCCTATCGCAAAATCGGAGGCATCGCACATGATCTCAAAAGGGTTGGACCAGTCCGGAGGTGAGATGATAGGTGCATAGATGAGTTCCAATTTCAACTTCTCCCACGCGCTATTACACATATCGTCAAAGATGAAGGGCACGTCTTTAGCTAGGAGGTTTGTAAGGGGTCTAGCAATTTTGCTAAAATCCTTAATGAACCTACAGTAAAACCCAGCGTGTCCTAAGAAAGAACGAATGTCCATCACGCATCGTGGAATTGAAAGTTTGGCTATGATCTCCACCTTAGCCTTGTCTACTTTGATCCCTTTCCTAGATATCTCATGACCTAGGACAATCCCATGCTGCACCATGAAGTGGCACTTTTCCCAATTGAGGGTCAAGTTCTTTTCGGTGTAGCTATTCAGCACTAGCTCCAAGTGATGGAGACATTGGTCAAATGAATCCCATAGACGGAGAAGTCGTCCATGAAAATCTCTAAGAAGCGCTCGACCATATCAGAAAATAGGCTTAACATACAACGTTGGAATGTGGCTGGGGCATTACATAGGCCGAAAGGCATTCGACGATAGGCAAATGTCCTAAATGGGCACGTGAACGTTGTATTTTCTTGGTCCTCCGGGGCTATTGGGATTTGGTTATACCCTGAGTAACCGTCCAAGAAACAGTAATACGCGTGACCGGCTAATTGTTCCAGCATTTGGTCGATAAATGGGAGGGAAAAATGATCTTTCCTAGTTGCGGCGTTCAACTTGCGAAGTCTATGCATACTCGAACTTTGGTGGGCAATCGTGTTTGCACTAACTCATGCTTGTCGTTTTCTACCACAGTAAAGCTAGACTTCTTAGGGACCACATGCATTGGGCTAACCCATTCGCTATCGGAAATGGGATAAATGATCCCATTATCTAACAGTTTCACTATTTCATCTTGTACAGCCTCTTGCATGAGTGGGTTTAGCCTACGCTGTGGATCCCTCTTCGGTTTAACCCCTTCCTCTAAATGGATTCGATGCTGGACTATCGTAGGGCTCAGTCCCTTGATATCTGCCATAGTCTAACCAATGGCTTCCCTATGTCTCCTAAGGATTGCCAGTAGGTCTTCCTCTTGCCTATTAGTCAAATTGGAGGCAACTATGACTGGTAACATCTCTTGTTCACCTAGGTAGGCGTACTTAAGATGTTTAGGCAAGGTCTTTAACTCTAATGAAGGAGGTGGCTCGATGGGTGGAGGTGTTAAGCTTGAATTTTCCATCACTATAGAACTTGGATTTGCTGCCCATTCAATCTCATCAAGGTTGAGATCACTTAATTCTAATTCTTCCTCTAGTATGATCTCCTCATTGTGCTCACTCGTCATGTTTTCAATGAAGTTAACCTCAAAAGGTTGGTCGGTCATGTCATAGGGATGCTTACCTAAGTTGAAAACATTGACTTCCTTGGTCATATCCCCAAAAGTCAATCTCATGGATCCGTTTCTACAATTTAAGATTGCATTCGCGGTTGCTAGGAACGGGCGTCCTAAGATGACGGGAGTTTGGGACCTAGGATTAGACACAGGTTGTGTCTCTAAAACAATGAAATCGACTGGGTAAATGAATTCTCCCACTTGTATGAGGACATCATTGATCTCTCCCTTAGGAACTTTGATTGAGCGATCAGCCAATTGGATTGTAACTTGGGTTAGGTTGAGTTCTCCTAATCCAAGTTGTTGATATACGGAGAAAGGAAGCAAATTAATGCTAGCTCCTAAATCGATGAGTGCTCGATTGATTTCAGCTCGACCTATTGTGCAAGAAATGGTAGGGCAACCAGAGTCCTTGTACTTGACTGGGATCTGGTTGGACAATAGCTCACTAATGTTAGTGGCTAGAAAAACCTTCTTAGGCACATTTGTCTTTCTTTTCTTGGTGCACATGTCCTTAAGGAATTTGACATAACTAGGGACCTGTTGGATTGCATCAAGAAGTGGTATATTGAGCCTAACCTGATTGAATACCTCGAGTAGTTTCTCCATATGTGCATTATTATTACTCCTAAGCCTATTCGAAAATGGGGCTATAGGCTGGTGCACCTGTCCTGCTGATTTCTCAACTTCAGTTTCTTTGGAGTTTTGCGGAGATGGAGTGGAACTAGATGGAATGGACAACTGAGATGGGTCCTGTGGCATGGATACGTGATTATCAACTTGTTTCCCTGATCTTAGTGTATGAACCAAGTTACAGTGGTTTTGATCTTGAGCCTCATTGGCTTGCCTAGGATTCCTAGGGTTTGGCAATGGTTGACTTGGTAGAGTTCCCCTTTGTCTTTCTTGTTGATTCAGTTGGATCTCTATCCTAGTCAAGACTTGAGCCAGCGTGTCATGGCTTTTAACTAGAGTGTCCACCTTTCTTTCCATGTTGGAGAGTCTTGTTTCCATTTGTGAATATTGGAAAGAGTGTGGAGGATTTTGACTAGGGAAATTTTGTTGATAGGGTGGATTTTGGAAATTGTTGGAGAATTTGGGCCTAGTTTGATCATTGTTGCTTGGGCCCCATGAAAAATTGGGATGATTTCTCCAACCGGGATTGTAGGTGGGCAAATATGGATTATTGGCGGGCCTCGTGAAGGCCGCACTCATATGTTCGGGCAAGGTTTGATGCGCGATAAAGACGGGACATTCCTCGAACACATGGTTCATGTCTTGACAATAAGTACAGCCCGCCAAAGGTGTTGGGCTGACTTGGTTCACAGAGACTAGTTCTTTAGTTTCAAGAGCTTCTAATCTTCACATCACAGCAGCTAACTTAGCATCAGTAGCTATGTTGGCCTCAATGGAATGGATACCTCCTTTAGAAGAAGTAGGGTTATTAGTCTTAAATTTTTCCGGAGTTGGTTCCCATTGGATGGTATTATCAGCTAATTCTTCATATAATAACCATCCTTCATTTTCGTTCTTTTTCAAAAATCCTCCTTGGCACATGGATTCTAATAGCGTTTTAGTTTGATATTCTAATCCATCATATTGAACTTGGCAAAGTCGCCATTTCTCTATCCCATGGTGAGGACATTGGGCAAGGAGGTCCTTAAAATGTTCGAAATATTTCCAAAAAGGTTCATTGGCTGTTTGCTTAAACTGTAAGATGCTCTTTCTAATTAGTGCAGTCTTGTGGACGGGATAAAATTTCTTTAAGAAGGCCTTAACGAAATTATCCCACGAAGATATTGAACCGGCCTCTAGACTGTAGAGCCATTTCTTTGCTAAGCTTTCAAAGCGAATGGGACAAACCGTAGTTTGATGGCATCTTCTCCTAGGCTGGGTATCTTCATCATGAGACGTACTTCTTCAAATTCCCTTATAAAAAAGTATGCATCCTCAGATTCAAGTCTATGAAATTTGGGAAGAGTGTTGATGTATTGTGGCTTGAGCTCAAATTGGTCAACACCTTCATCGGATAACTGAATGCAAGAAGGAAGAGAGGTCCTAATAGGATAGAACCTATCTTGTAGTGACGGTGGTTGTGCCATGTGTGAGTCGGGCTTTTGCTCGGGTGGTGAACTGGTTCTACTTAGTCTAGATGTAAGTGGGTCTCTCGACCAAGCGGACATGCACAATTGGCAAATAAGTTCACCCAATCAATCAAAAAAAAAAAAACAATCAAAATTCCTATTCTAGGGTAAGCCTTGACCTAGACGACTCCTAACTTTAGAATGTCCTTAGGAGGTATATTGCCGACCTTAACCACAAGTTAATTGGCCAGGTAGGTGGCAAGACCGGTGGGAGGTTTTCCGTCAAAGACGTTCCTTAATTAAATAACCACCGATCTTCGGGCTTTCGGCCCTTAATCCCCTTCCTAGACACCGATTTGGCAAGAGTTAATTTCGAACAACTTCTTCCTTCGGCCAATCTCCTAGTGAGTCTGAGTTAACCTAGGGCCAACGTCTAGTCAATTTTTACTTAAGGTTAGGGTTGTGAGTGTGACGGAGATGATTTGTGGGCCAAGGAAGGGTGATAAAATCCTCACCTTATCTTGTTAATGGGTTTTGCCCTTAAAATTTTTTGTGTACATGTAAAGCAGTAGATAAGTAATTACTCAAAATGCAGTAAATCAGTCAAGAGTGTTTCCTAATCTATATGCAATGCAAACGTACCTTGTCGCCAGCACTCTTCAACAAAATTAAAAAAAATTGAATAGACACGTGCCTACGATGCAAGAGTCTAATTTTTTTATTTTTTTTCAACAAGTTACTGTTAATTAATTAGCAGTATGCAGGGTGATCACAGAGAATATTTAACAGAGCAGTAAATCAAACTTACAAATTGCAGCAACCTGCAGAAAACCGAGTGAGTAGTGAACTACTCAGGCCGCGGAAACGCGGCTTTTGCTGCATTTGTACGGCTCTGTAGTAGGCTCTGTTGCTCTGCCTTCGAGGGCAGAGGCACAGAGTTACTATATGTCCTTTGCTGCTATTAGTTTTCCTGTTCTTAAAACCTGCAAACAGAAAGAATAAAAGAATTAGTTTTGAGAAAATCGTGTCGTTCCTTCCCCGGCAACGGCGCCAAAATTTTGATTGAAAAACTGAGATTGTAAAGAAAGAGTTAAAGTTTATGAATTCTCAGTCTCAATTCTATCCGCTGCAGCAAGAGCCAAAGCGGGTCGATCCACAGGGAAGGATGCGAATCAAGCTTTTGAGATATGTGGTTTTACTGATCTTCTACCACAACCCATAGTGCAAGTCTTGAATATTGAATATCATCTTGAAATACATAAAATATATCCTAGGTTTATTAGAAAAGATTCAAGCAAGAAAAAATGATATTAGAATCTAACTAGTTTGCACTACTAAAAATCCAACAAGTGTTCATCCTAACTTCTAAGTGCAGCATTAGAAAAGTCTCACCTTAAGGTTATGCTATCAAAGTACTTAAGCATGAAGTTGTGAAGAATAGTTTAGAGGTGTAACCTAGATAAGAAAAACTAACTATCAATTTAATCTTCAAGCAATCTGTCTTAAACCTAGGGTTTCTAAAAATTATTATCAATCCATTCAATTCCTAAACTGCTCTAGGGTTGTTTAAGAAATCAGCAACCCACACTTTAGAATTAGTTAATCATCTTTTTTTTATATTTCTAATTTTTTTATTTTGTTTAATATGAAGAATTGTGAGAGAAAGAAGAACAAAACAAATAGAAAGATCATAGAGTAAAATGAAATTAAATGACAAGAATTTAAATGGCAAAAGAGGTAACCTTTATTTGAAATCGCGTCCAAATACAATGCTCCTTCTTCTCCAAAGTATGCTAAAAACGAAATGAAGATTACAGAAATTTGAAAAGAGAAAAACTAAAGAAACCTTAATTTCCCGTCTCTGGATGCGCCTCTCTGTTGCTCTGCAGGGGTATTTATAGAAGCTGAAAGAAGTAGAGTCCCGGTAAAACTCTCGTGCAAAAGCAGGTATCCCCTCTCATCCATCTGGCCACGGAAACGCGGCCAAAGCCGCGTTTCCGCGACCACAGCCTTGTCCCTGGCCACGCGCTTTCGTGCATGGCCTCCTCTGGTCCGTCCATCTGGGTACATCCGTTTAGATCTGGCATCTCGACTCTTTATTTTGAAAATTCGGGATAACTTAGCAAGCAAGTTACCCCAAATCCAAATCTCTTCAAAACGAATTTTATCTTTGCACTCTCCTTCTTTTATCTTTATCCTCATCCTGCAAGCATTTAGGGTTGAATAGAAGTCTATCCCTTCCCTCTTCTTTTAGTATTTGCAACTTTGGCACTTGGTAATTGCAACTTTAACATATGGTAATTGCAACTTTTGCATTGGGCTTGGACATGGGCTTTTGGGCTTCATTTAGGCTTTTATTCTTTATTTGAATAAATACTCAAGGCCTGCACACATTAAATAACAAAACTTTAGTAATAGTGCATAATTAAAAGAATAACTAGGAAACATGATAGTAAATGTAGTGATAAATATGCTATTTTTACTACCTATCACGCGCGGCGCGTGGCGCCGCGCGCGTGGCTGTAGAAGAGCTGCGAAAATATGGCTAGGGCCGCGTTTCTGCGGCCGTACGGACGCGGGCGCGTCCGTACTTTAGGCCAGGGCTTGTCCCCTGGCACCCCTTTCCCCTGGTACTTATAAATACCCCTTGGAGTTTCTAGAGCAGAGATATGCAATGTTTTAGGGTAGTTTCATTTTCATTTTATAGTTTAGGGTAATTCAGGTTAGTGTTCTTCTTCTTCCTCCTTTGTATTTTTAATTTCTTATAGATCTTGTAATAGGAGAGAGTGGTACATGGTTGGGAAGCAAGAGTGCTTATAATAGAAGATGACAATTTATGAAAGGTGCTGATTGGTCGCTAAAATTGTACATTTATTATCATATTCTCATACTTATTATTAAATAAACTCTGCTTGTTCCTAATTATTGTTTAATTTATTTATAGGCCCATTGCTAAAGGAGAGTGAAGAGAAACGAACCCAAAACGCCCACCAAATTCTTATTTAATTCAGAATAAATTCAAAATCAGGGAATCAGGGCAAATCTTGGCATATCAGAGAGGTTGAAAACCGGTTGAAATGAATCCTCCCAAATTAAGCGGTTGAAGCCAACAAATCAAAGATCGTTTCGTCAAAATCAGAAGCTGTAACGAGAAATCCAGAACCAGATAAAGCTGAATCTCAAAACCTGGAGATGTACTCCCACGGCTGTGGCCACCTGGCCACAGCCAGGCCGCGGATCCGCGGCTCTTTAGTCGAGATAAGGGGAGCGTTTGCTCCCCTTATCTTCTCACTCCTCCCCCCTCTGGGTTTTTTCCTATAAAAGGCAGGGTTTTCACTGTAACCAAGGACGACCATGCAGAGATAGGATTTAGTCCATTTTTTCATTTTTTAGTTTAGGTTTTTGTTTTTCTTTTCATGTAATTTTTAGTTTAAATTTATGTAAATCAGAGGAGATCAGAGTTTTATAGGAGAACGAGAACGAAGCTTGTGCTGAGAGTGACACCGGTGTAACATTTTCTTCTTTCTCTTATTGTTATGAAATCAAATCTGTAATTTCCTTTTGTATGTATGATTGCTAAAATAAAAGAAACAATCAATGAGTTAAGAATATACCGTGTAGCTTGTGGCTAACGGGTCGTGTCCACAAGGAGGGATGCGATGGAAGCTTTTCGGTGAATCGTTTAGAAACAAGGAGTTATGTTCATTGTTTATGAAAAAGAGAATGGAAAGAAAAATTGCAACTTTTAGAAAAGGTTTTGGAGAAGGTGATTTAGAAAGCTTAGAAATTGTTTTGTTGTTTGTAATAATAAAGAAAGTCTGGGCTCACTTTATAACTACTCAATTGTTCATTCTTCTCTTAAAATGTTAAGTCCCTCAAGTGATCATTTGCAAAAGTTAAAGTTGATTTTTAGAAAGCTATAAGTAAAGCACATAAGACAGTTAGAAGAGTTGAGTCTTTTTCTTCAAGAAATCGTTAGAATCGAATATTAAAACATCAAGCGTGAAGAAGTAAGAATGAATTAAAAACGATTCAAGACATGTTCATGAAAGAGTAGTGAATTCAACCATCCATACCCATCCTCATGTGCCTTCAAGAACACTTTCAAAAAGAAAGGCTTTTAAGTGAGGCATGCATATAAGTCATTGGGTCTTTTCTTTTAAAAAAAGAAGAGAAGAAGAACAAGAGAGAGTTATGATAGCTAGCCCAGAAAAACGTTTAGTGATCCATAGAAAACAATGAAGACAACATAAACATTATGCAAACCATACCGTACTGCAAGTGGAAGAAAACTTGGCTCGACTTTTGTATTGCTGTCACTTCAATTTTCAAGTACAAGCTCTCAGTCCTCTCTCTCATAAATTTTGATACTGGACTACAATTTAAAAAGCAAGATTACAACTTTCGTTCTAGCTAACAAAGAGCCTAAATCCTAAGAAAATAAATACCAAACTTAATCCTAGTCTTCGCTGCATTTTTCCCTGCTGAAACCAGTTTTTATAAGCAAAACCCTAAAGGATAGAATCCCGGGAAGATTGGGAGAGCAAACGCTCCCCCAACTGAATCAGGTAGGCCGCGAAAATGCGGCTTGGGCCGCGTTTCTGCGGCCCTGGTGTGGCCAGGTGGCCACACCAAAAGGGGGGACTTCCTGGTTTTCTGTTTAGCTCGTATCTGCTGCTGGTTTTCTGATTTCTTCTCCAAACTATTGACGAAACAGCCTTGATTCTGTGGCTTCAACCGCTCGATTCAGGGAGGATTTTTCTCAACCTCTTAATATGCCTAGATTTAGCCCTGATTTCTTCATTTCGAATTTATTCTGAATTAATTCAGAATTTGGTGGGCTTTTGGGCTTGTTTCTCTTTTCTTTCTTTGAGCACTTGGGCCTACATTTAGCAAAGAAAAAGACAACTTATTAATATAATTTATTAGCTAACAATGTGGTAAAGTGATAATATAAATGCAATGTATGTGACAAATCACACCCCCACACTTATCTTTTGCTCGCCCTCGAGCAAAACATCAGACTAACTCGAATCAATTATTAGACCACTTTCGCAGGTCACTCGATTGCACTGAGCATGTGCAACAAGCCGTTAAACCTCTAGGTTACCCCTAGAGGACGAGTTTTGTCTCGTGAGGGTTTTCAGCGGATTACACCCACAAAATCCATAAAGAAAGAGAAAAAGGTTAGTATTTTCGAAAAGCATTTTTTTCTCTTTTTTTTCTTTTTTTTTTTTTTTTTTTTGGAAGGAGACAATACTTGAAGTATATTTGTGAGAGTTTAAGTAATCTATAAGTTATAGGAATATCAAATTTATCATTCCCAAACTTAGTCTCTATTCAAAAACATGTCATCAATTAAAGTAAGGAGTCAAATTGTACTTCTCATCTAGTCTATTAATTTACCCTGAGTCGTATGCACCATCGTGACTGTGAAGTTTACTAAGGGTTCTTCAACATTAACTTCTATGCCTTATATTTATTTATTTTTTTGTGAAATTTATTACTCAATTTCATTAGGCTTTCTAATCGGCCCATGTAACAAGCATTCAGTCGGTGACACCCAAACCGGACAGTTTTAGGGCACCAGGTGAGAAAACACCCCTAAGGACTTAAACACTCGAGTAGATAAGTCCATGAAACAAAGGTTTTTATTTATACGATGTACCCCTTTTAGGCGTGAATACTTATGCTTCATGAGGAATAAATGCCCAGCTTAATCAGAGGATACACATTTTTTTTCAAAATTATCTAATTATCTTTCGCATAAATACTAAGGCTTTCTTAGGCCAAAGCACCTAGCTAATCAATAATTAGACTTTTTTTTTAAATATATATTTTTTTATAAGGCATAAGAGTCTCTGTTTTTAAACCCTAAGTATGTAAGTGTATTTTGTGTGCATATGTCATCAAGGTAAATATCAAGACTAAATTACTTTCCCAAATTTTCTTCCTGGCCTTAAAAATCAAACAAGTTATCTTATTTTGACCAAGTGTAAGAAATCCTAATTATGATTCTCCTATTCCTTAAAAGACTTAAATGCTTACAAAAAATATATCAAAATATTGTCTACCCTTTCAAAAAAGTTTTTTTTTATTTTTTTATTTTTTATATATATCCAATTTTTTTTCAGTCATGTTAGAACCCTCCCCCACACTTATCTCATGTATTATCCCCAATGTATGAAAGAAATGTATAAGTGCATGAAATAAAATGGAAAGGAAGAAAGTTACCGATACACTGGGTCAAAAAGACCCATTACCGTTTCATCTACCGACACTGATTCCAAGAAAGGTTTAAGGCGTTGACCATTTACCTTAAAGTCATTTCCATTCTTGGGGTCATTGATCTCAACTGCACCGTGTGGAAACACGATTTTTACAACGAATGGCCCAGTCCATCTCGATTTCAATTTTCTTGGAAAAAGATGAAGCCTAGAATTATAGAGTAAGACTTTTTGTCCGGGGACAAAGTTTTTTCTTACGATGTTCTTGTCATGGAAAATCTTGACTCTCTCTTTAGTGATCCTAGCATTTTCATAGGCTTCATTTCTCAACTCTCCAATTCAGAAATTTGTAATTTTCGAAGGTCACCGGCCTTAGTCAAGTCGAAATTCAATTGCTTGATTGCCCATAAGGCTCGGTGCTCTAACTCAACGGGTAAGTGACAAGGTTTGCCATAGACTAACCTATAGGGAGACATTCCTAGAATCGTCTTGAAGGCGGTCCTGTAGGCCCATAGAGCATCTACAAGTTTGATGGACCAATCCTTTCGGTTTTGGTTCACAGTTTTCTCCAATATAAGCTTGACTTGTCTATTTGAAACCTCAACTTGCCCACTGGTTTGAGGATGATAAGGTGTGAACAACTTATGAGTTATGGCATACTTTCGCATAAGGGCTTCAAAAGATCTATTGCAAAAGTGAGTGCCATTATCACTGATGATAGCACGAGGGGTTCCGAAATGGGAAAAAATGTTCTCTTTCAAAAACTTTATGACAACTTTGTTATCATTAGTTTTACAAGGAATGGCTTCTACCCACTTGGACACGTAATCCACATCAACCAATATGTATTGGTTCCCAAATGAATTAGGAAAAGGACCCATAAAGTCGATGCCCCAAACATCAAAGAGTTCTATTTCTAAAATTGGGTTGAGGGGTATCATATTTCGGTTTGAAATCCTTCCTACCATTTGGCATCTAGAGCACGTCTTGCAAAATTCATAAGTATCCTTGAACAGAGTGGGCCAATAAAACCCACTTTGTAGCACCTTTTCAGCAGTCTTGCGGGGACCAAAGCGTCCACCACATGCAAGTTCGTGACAGAAGGATAAAACACTCTTAACCTCCTCATCGGGAATGCATCTCCTAATAATTTGGTCAGAACAGTACTTGAAAAGATACGGTTCCTCCCAAAAGAAATACCGGACTTGGGATAAGAACCGGTAAACATCATTTTTGGACCAATGAGACGGAGTTTGGTTTGTGACTAAGTAATTCACTATATCAGCAAACCAAGGTTCCCTAGAGATAGCTAAGAGATGTTCATTAGGAAAATCCTCATTTATGGGTACCTCGTTGCATGGAGAATTAGGGATCCGTGATAGGTGGTTAGCAACGACATTTTCTACGCCTTTCTTATCTCGAATCTCAAGATCGAATTCTTAAGGAAGGAGGATCTAACGAATGAGTCGGGCCTTGGCATCCTTCTTCATCATGAGGTACCTAAGCGTAGAATGATCAGTGAAAACGGTAGTTTTGGACCCTAGTAGGTAGGGACGAAACTTCTCTAAGGCAAACACTACTGCCAAGAATTCCTTCTCGGTCGTAGTGTAGTTCAGTTATGTATCGTTGAGAGTCCTACTAGAGTAGTAGATCACATGCTGCTTGTTATCAATGCGTTGTCCTAGGACAGCGCCTATGGCAAAATCAGAAGCATCGCACATGATCTCAAACGGCTTAGACCAATCCGGTGCAGATATGATTGGTGTAGAAATAAGCTCTCTCTTAAGCTTCTCCCAAGAATTTATGCATTCATTATCGAACGTGAAGGACACATCCTTAGCTAACAGATTAGTCAAGGGCCTAGCAATTTTGCTAAAATCCTTGATAAATCGTCGGTAAAAACCAGCGTGTCCTAAGAAGGATCTAATGTCCTTAACGCATTTGGGCATGGGAAGCTTAGCAATAACCTCAATTTTGGCTCTATCCACTTCAATTCCTTTCTTGGAGATTTCATGACCCAAGACAATTCCATGTTTTACCATGAACTGGCATTTCTCCCAGTTCAGTGTCAAATTTTTCTCAGCACAACGTTGGAGGACGAGTTATAGATGGTGGAGACATTGAGTGAATGAATCTCCGTAGATGGAGAAATCATCCATGAAGATTTCTAAGAAGCGTTCTACCATATCAGAGAAAAGACTCAACATGCAACGTTGAAACGTTGCTGGGGCATTGCATAAGCCGAAGGGCATTCGACGATAAGCAAATGTCCCAAATGGACATGTGAACGTAGTCTTTTCTTGATCCTCAGGAGCGATAGGGATCTAGTTATAGCCCGAGTAACCGTCCAAGAAACAGTAATACTCGTAACCCGCCAAACGTTCAAGCATTTGATCAATGAAGGGAAGGGGAAAATGGTCCTTATGAGTTGCAGCATTCAGTTTCCTATAGTCAATGCAAACTCGAATCTTCGTGGGAAGTCGAGTTTGAACCAACTCTTTGTTCTCGTTTTCCACTACCATGAAACCAGATTTCTTTGGGACCACGTGGACAGGACTGACCCATTGGCTATCAGAAATGGGATAAATTATCCCATTGTCTAAGAGTTTTATTATTTCAGCATGAACAGCCTCTTGCATTATAGGGTTTAACCTACGCTGCGGGTCTCTCTTAGGTGTGGCGTCTTCATTGAGATGAATGCGATGTTGAACGATGGTTGGACTTAATCCCTTGATATGAGTCATAGTCCACCCAATGGCTTCCCTATGTTTTCTTAGAATAGCTTTCAGATCTTCTTCTTCCCCGTCATTTAAATGGGAGGCAATGATGACAGGAAAGGTCTCTTGTTCGCCTAGATAGGCGTACTTGAGATGCGCAGGTAGGGCTTTCAATTCTAAGGAAGAGGAAGGCTCACTAGAAGGACTAGTCAAATCTGTTGGCTCCATTGTTGGTGAAATAAGGTTGGAGGCCCAATTCACGGCAGAATCTACAACCTGATCAAGATTAAAGTCATCAGACTCTAACCCGAACTCACTCTCCATTTCTGATTCCAATTCTTCCCCATGTTCACTTGTCAAGTTCTCAATAAGGTTGACTTCAAATGTTTGGTCCTCGACATCGCGGGGTTGTTTTCCTAGATTGAAGACATTGACTTCTCTAGTCATGTCCCCAAAGGTTAACGTCATAGACCCATTCCAAAAATTGATGATGGCATTAGCAGTAGCAAGGAATGGTCGACCTAGGATAACAAGAGTTTGAGCCCGACGATTGGAGTTGGACACAGGTTGTGTCTCCAGAACTATGAAATCGACAGGGTAAATGAACTCTCCTACCCGGATCAGGACATCATTAATTTCCCCTTTTGGAACTTTAACAGAACGGTCAGCCAGTTGGATGGTGACTCGAGTTGGACTAAGGTCACCCAACCTGAGTTGTTGATAAACAGAGAATGGAAGCAAGTTGATACTTGCTCCCAAGTCAAGAAGTGCACGACTAATCTCGGCTTGTCCTATTGTGCAGGCAATGGTGGGACTACCTGGATCTTTGTACTTGACAGGGATAGGACCCGATAATAGCTCACTAATATTAGTGGCTAAGAAGACCTTCTTAGGAACATTAGTCTTTCTCTTCTTGGTGCACATGTCCTTAAGAAACTTAGCATAGGAAGGAACTTGTTGGATAGCATCAAGAAGTGACACATTTATCTTCACTTGGTTAAACATCTCGATTATCTTGTCCATGTGCGGATTTTGCTTGTTGTTTTTTAACCTATTAGGAAATGGTACTATAAGCTGGTGCACCTGGCTGGCTGACTTGTCTTTTTCAGACTCATCAGAATTGAAAGAAATTGGATTAGATGAGGTGGAGGCTTGATTGTGGTTGTGCTGAATGGGATTGGGTGGTGTTGACACTTAGTTATCAACTCTCTTTTCTGACCTCAATGTATGGATAGCATGACATTGATTGAATGAAGGATCCTCAGCCAAATGAGCTTGTTGGGAATTCCTCGGAGTGGTGACTGGCTGACTAGGCAGAGTACCCTTTTGTCTCTCATTCTGTGCGTTGGTTAGTTGACTCATTTGAACCTCTAACCTCTGAATGGTCTGCATGAGAGAGTCTTGGTTTTTCATCTATCTCTCCATGTTTCTTTCAAAGTCAGTCATTCTCCTTTCTAATTGAGGATTCTGGAAGGAGGATTGTTGAGCTTGGTTGGGAAAGTTTTGTTGATAATTCGAAAAGTTGGGTGGATGATTGAGTGAATTATTATGGAAATTGGAGAAGTTGGGTTGATGATTGGAAGAATTATTACCATGATGGAAGTGGCTAGCATGATTGGATCGTGAATGGTCATTGTTGTTTTGGCTCCATGAGAAATTAGGGTGATTTCTCCAGCCGGGATTGTACGTTGGTGCGTAAGGATTATTGTTCGGCCTTGAAAAGGCCACATTCATCGGTTCATGGTAGGATTGCTGAGCCTGAAACATTGGGCACTCCTCGAACACATGATTCATGGCTTGACAGTAAGTGCAGCCCGGGGGTGAAAATTGGTTCGGGCTGACTTGATTGACTGGACTTGGTTCTTTTGTTTCTAGAGCTTCCAGTCTTCTAGCCAAATTAGCTAACTTAGCCTCATTAGCAATAGACGATTCGATGGAATGGAGACCTCCTTTTGAAGAGATGGAGTTAGGATTCCTAGAGGTCTCATTAGCAGATTCCCATTGGATGGCCTTCTCAGCCAAATTTTCAGACAAATCCCATCCTTCATCTTCATCTTTCTGCAAGAAATCCCCTTGGCACATACTTTCTAAGAGGGTTTTGGTGGAATAGTCTAAACCATCATAGAGAATTTGGCATTGTCGCCATTTCTCTATTCCATGGTGTGGACATTGGACAAGGAGGTCCTTAAAGCGTTCAAAGTACCTCCAGAACGGTTCACTAGGTTCTTACTTGAATTGCATGATCGTCTTCCTAATGAGAGCAATTTTATGGATAGGATAGAATTTCTTCAAGAAAACCTTGATGAAACCATCCCACGACGTGATGGAACCGGCTGCTAAGCTGTAGAGCCACTTCTTTGCTAGGTCATTAAGTGCGAATGGGATAAATCTCAACCTAATAGCATCATCTACAAGGTGTGGGATTTTCATCATTAGACATACTTCCTCAAATTCTCTTATGAAGAAGTAGGCATCTTCGGACTCTAGACCATGAAACTTGGGAAGTGTGTTGATGAATCGAGGCTTGAGCTCGAAATTGTATTCACCAACCGATGGGAGTGAAATGCAAGATGGAAGTGAGGTCCTAATCGGGTAGAACCTATCCTGCAGTGATGTTGATTGAGCCATTACCGGATCTGGTCTTGGTTCAAACTTGGGTGGTGATGTGTTTCTAGTCAACCTAGATGAATTAGGGTCTCTCGACCACACTTGCATACACAAACACAATCACAATCACGACAAGTTCAAACAACAGTCAATAATAGAAATCAACCAAGCCTAGTCTAAGGTAACCTCGACCTAGACAACTCCTAACTGGTTGATTGTCCACAAGAGGTAGAATATAGACTTTGACCGCAAGCTAGTCAGCCAGGTCAGGGCAAGATTGGTAGGAGGTTTTCCGTCAAAGACGTTCCTTAATTAAATAACAACCAATCTTCGGCCTTTCGGCCCTCAATCCCCTTCCTAGACACTGATTTGGCAGGAGTCAATTTCCAACACCTTCCCTCTTTAGGATAATCTCCTAGTGAGTTCGAGATGTCCCTAAGGCCAACGTCTATAAGATTTTACTTAGGCTTAGGTTTGTGAGTGCTTGGAGTCTGAATTTTGGGCCAAGGAAGGGTGATTAAATCTCCACCTTATCTTGTTGTTGGGTGTTGCCCTTAGAATCAATTTGTGCAAGTGTACAAAATAAATAAGATTCACTCAAAGCGATATAAATCAACCAAGAAATGAGTCCTATTCTGAATGCAATGCGTACGTACCTTGCTCTATCACTCTTCAACAGTAAAGTAAAGGAATTGAAAAGACTCGTGCCTAGAATGCAAATGTCTAATCAATTTTTTAACTTTTCAACAAGTGTTTTACTGTTGACTTAAAACAGGGATGTTGAATAGCAGAAATAGCACAAATATGACATATAAAAACTTAAATTTTTGCGAGCAATATGTTCTGCAAAACAAAGTTTTTAGTAGTCCAATGAATTTTTTTCAGATTTTTGCAAAGCAATTTCTTGAAATTTTGTTTCCTACTTTCGAGAGTAGGAGCACAGAATTTGCAAGACTTCTTGGCAAAGCTTGATTGCTAAATCTTGATCTTCAAGTCCCTGAAACAACACACAAAACTTGTTAAAACAACTACACCGTTCCCTCCCCGGCAACGGCGCCAAAAATTGATTGCTAAAATAAAAGAAACAATCAATGAGTTAAGAATATACCGTGTAGCTTGTGGCTAACGGGTCGTGTCCACAAGGAGGGATGCGATGGAAGCTTTTTGGTGAATCATTTAGAAACAAGGAGTTGTGTTCGTTTTTTATGAAAAAGAGAATGGAAAGAAAGAGATGAATGAAAGAAAAATTGCAACTTTTAGAAAAGGTTTTGGAGAAGGTGATTTAGAAAGTTTAGAAATTGTTTTGTTGTTTGTAATAATAAAGAAAGTCTGGGCTCACTATCTAACTACTCAATTATTCATTCTTCTCTTAAAATGTTAAGTCCCTCAAGTGATCATTTGCAAAACTTAAAGTTGATTTTTAGAAAGCTTTAAGTAAAGCACATAAGACAGTTAGAAGAGTTGAGTCTTTTTCTTCAAGAAATCGTTAGAATCGAATATTAAAACATCAAGCGCGAAGAAGCAAGAATGAATTAAAAACGATTCAAGACATGTTCGTGAAAGAGTTGTGAATTCAACCATCCATACACATCCTCATGTGCCTTCAAGAACACTTTCAAAAAGAAAGGCTTTTAAGTGAGGTATGCATATGAGTCATCGGGTCTTTTTCTTTTAAAAACAGAAGAGAAGAAGAGCAAGAGAGAGTTATGATAGCTAGCCCAAAAAAACGTTTAGTGATCCATAGAAAACAATGAAGATAACAAAAATATTATGCAAACCATACCGTACTGCAAGTGAAAGAAAACTTGGCTCGACTTTTGTATTGCTGTCACTTCAATCTTCAAGTACAAGCTCTCAGTCCTCTCTCTCACAAATTTTGATACTAGATTACAATTTAAAAAGCAAGATTACAACTTTCATTCTAGCTAACAAAGAGCCTAAATCCTAAGAAAATAAATACCAAACTTAATCCTAGTCTTCGCTGCATTTTTCCCTGCTGAAACCAGTTTTTATAGGCAAAACCTAAAGGATAGGATCCCGGGAAGATTGGGGGAGCAAACGCTCCCCCAACTGAATCAGGTAGGCCGCGAAAACGCGGCTTGGGCCGCGTTTCCGCGGCCCTAGTGTGGCCAGGTGGCCACACCAAAAGGGGGGACTTCCTGGTTTTCTGTTTAGCTCGTATCTGCTGCTGGTTTTCTTGTTTCTGCTCCAAACTATTGACGAAACAGCCTTGATTCTGTGGCTTCAACCGCTCGATTCAGGGAGAATTTTTCTCAATCTCTTGATATGCCTAGATTTAGCCCTGATTTCTTCATTTCGAATTTATTATAAATTAATTCAGAATTTGGTGGGCTTTTGGGCTTGTTTCTATTTTCTTTCTTTGAGCACTTGGGCCTACATTTAGTAAAGAAAAAGACAACTTATTAATATAATTTATTAGCTAACAAGTGTGGTAAAGTGACAATATAAATGCAATGTATGTGACAAATCAATGTACTTTGTTTTTGTGTTCTTCTTTTTCTTCTCTACTTTTCTTCTTTTGGTACAATTTCTCTCCAAGTGAGTCTAAAAGCATCGAAGAGTCTTGCCTTTACGAGTGCCACCGAGAGCTCATGACGATGGATTTTGAGTTTCATTCTGTATCACTTCATACTTGCAACGTCTTGATGATATAATGTGGAGGAAACGAGAATCAACTCTTATAGGCTATACGTTGATCGCCTCACTTCAAGGTAACATCATTGCAAAAGATCCAAGGTAGGTATTTGGCCAAAAGAAGTAAGTATTTGTTTAGTTTCTTTTCTTTTCTTTTATTCTTTAGTTTAGAACACCAACAACACCTACTTCTTTCCATTTTCAATTTCTTTGTAAATAATCATTTTCTATTTTTTTTCCACCTTCTCATTCTACCACTTTCTTCCTCACTTAACTTTAACCTAATTTTTCTCTTTTTTCTTGTAAAGAACTAAAGAAGAACTTTAACCAAACTTTGTATCTTAAAAGAAGACTTACTCAAAAGCTTCTATCGCTAGTCCCTCCTTGTGGATCACGACCCACATAGCCACTTGCTATTGCGGTAAAATTGAGCACTTGCACTCTTTACTTTAAAGTTCTGAAATACTGTATTTTTGTGCAGTTTCAACCTCAATCAAATTTTGGCGCCGTTGCCGGCAAGGGACGTTAAGTTACTCTCTTTAAAAGTTTACATTTTTGGTTAACTTTCTTCTTTGTTTTTTGTACAGATTTAACAACAAGGAATTCTTGCTGCAGTGGACACATAAGTGGCCTAGGACTCTGCTGAAGAAGGTAGAGCCAAGAAGCCCTCAGATTTGCTACATTCCAGTGGCAAAACTGAGTGAACTACTAACCTGTATTTTTACAGGTTGGCTGAATTGAAAATCTGAATTTCTGTAGCATTTATCTCCTTGTTTGACTCACTGTATATATATTTCTAACACAACAGTAAAAAGTTGATTGTAAATGCTAAAAATGATTTAGACTTTGCATTTAGGCGCGTGTCAATTTCATTTCATTTTTTATTTACTGTTGAAGAGTGTTGGAGCCAAGGTATGTGTGCATGGTATTTAGTATAAGGTTCATTCTTGTATGATTGCTTGAATGTTACTTTTTTCTATATACTTGTACGCTGCACTAAATTTATTTAAGGGCTTGTCCTATAAACAAGATAAGGTGGGAAAGTCATTACCCTCCCTTAACCCACAAACAATCTCCTCACTCACTAACCAAAACCTAACTAAAAATGAGTAGACGTTGGCCCTAGGGACATCTCGGGCTCAATTAGGAGATTATCCTAAGGGGGAAAGGTGTTGGAATTTGACTCCTGCCAAATCAGTGTCTAGGAAGGGGATTAAGGGCCGAAAGCTCGAAGGTTGGTGGTTACTTAATTAAGGAACGTCTTTGACGGATAACCTCCCACCAATTTTGTCCTGACCTGGCTGATTAGCTTGTGGTCAAAATCTGCATTATACCTCCTATGGACAGTCTAACCAGTTAGGAGTCGTCTAGGTCAAAGGTCTACCCTAACTTAGGTTAGAATTTTTTCTTTTTTGTTTGCTTATTTGTTTGTTTTTTTTCTTTGTTTGTGTTTTATTGTGTGATATGGCTTATAACAATAATTTTTTCAATTTTAATGGTAATCCATATTACACACTAACCTCTTTTTCAGATATTACCAACCCGGCATATCATAACTTTAACCAACTTAGTGTGCCGGATTGGTCTTATCCGAATCAATATAACCCATGCCCCTAATCTTATAACCATAATTTCCAGAATAATTTCAACTCTTCACAGAGTCAGTGGGGATTCACCTCCCCGAGCCCAATTTTCAACCAACTTGTCCTCCTTATCCACCTTGTCCACAATATTTCCAAGATTCATACTCAGTTCCACCAGTCCAAATAGAAAACCATCAATTTTGGAAATGAGTATGCGTGAGTCCAAACAACAATCACAAAATCTGATGGACTCACAATTTTACCACCAATTCCAAAACAACACTTCATCTTTTCAAGACCAATCGCAACAAAACGATGAACCTGTCAACTATGAAAAGATGCTTGAAGCCATGACTCAGGCTCAAAACGCTCGTAATCATGACATAGATATGATGGTCCAATCTCTACGTTCTCACCATTTGGCCAGTTCTGATGTCGGTAACCAGTCTGTTAGAGCCGAAGAGTCATGTTGTTTTGGAACACAAGGTTCCTTTTCAGCACAATCATTTGAACTTGCCCAAACTCCAAATTTTGAAAGTGACATTGACAGTTTGGCAAGTTATCCCTTTCCTGAAATTTAACTTGAAAATTAATATGATCATGAACCTCAACTTAGTGATTCAATTCTACTTCCTGATTCAATTATGACTCCGGTGTCTTCACCTGATTTCAATCTTTTTCCCGAGTCAACATTGGATCATGTGCCAATTCATAATGAAATTGAATCGCCCATCTTTGATGATCATCATATTGAACTTGACCAATTTTATAATTTTGAAAGTCCCATTAATAAATTGGCAAGTTCTCATTTTTATGAAATTGAACTCAATGAGAAATGTGACCTAGATTCTCAAACCTGTGATCCAGTTCAAATTTTCGAATCAATATTGACTCCTGTTTTATTACCCGACTTGAGTAATATTTTGGAGTCAGTTTTGATTCTCACACCTATCATTCTTGAACTTGAATCACCAATATTAAGTCACATTCCATTGTTGGAAAAAGAATGTGGACTTGAGTTTCAACTTCTTGATTTGGGCCCACTTCCTGAGCCAATCTCGACTCCTGAACCTTTACTTAACTTAAGTCACTTTCCTGAGTCGATATTTGTTCCCATACTTCCTGAGTCCAAGTCAATCATTCTATCTTTTCACACTCCATTTTGGGACAAGGCGGTTGACAAAATTGACTCTGAAATTAATTATGAAATTTGGAATTAGATGGGGTCAAATATTTAATAAAAATCATTCATGTATATATCATTTTAGTAGGTTATATTAGAGAAATTTCTGGTGGGTTCTTTCGAACTCCACGAAAAGTCGATTGGGTCGCATTTCGTGGACCAATCAGACCACCACCGGAACCACCACCTTAAGGTAGTATTTTCCTTCCTGTCTTCTTTTTCATGCATCTATGCATTGATTCATACATTAAGGACAATGCATGATATAGGTGTGGGGGAGGATTCTAACATAACTTAGGTTTTTCTTCTTATTTAAAAATATATATTTAACATTTTCTTTACTTTTAAAAACTTTTTGAAAATAGAAACAATATTTTGACATTTTTTTGTAAGAAATTGAGTCAATTTTAAGGAATAGGAAAATCAAAATTAGGATTTCTTAAACTTGGTCAAAATAAGATTATTTGTTTGATTTTTAGGGTTAGGAAGATAATTTGTCAAAGTAATTTAGTCTTGATCTTTACCTTAATAAAATATGCACACTTCATACACTTACACACTTAGGGTTCAAAAATAAAGATTCTTATGCCTTAAAAAAAAAAACAAAGATATAAAAGATAAATAAATCTAATTATTGATTAGCTAGGTGCTTTGGCCTAAGCAAGCCTTAGTATTTATGCAAAAGATGATTAGATAAGTTTGAGAAAAATATATATATATATAAAAATCCTCTCATTAAGCTGGGTATTTGTGCCTTATAAAGCATAAGTATTCACGCCTAAAAGTGGTTCATATAATAAAATCCTTAGTTTTGTGGCCTTATTTGCTCGAGTCCTTAAGTCCTTCGGGTGTTTTCTCACCCGATGCCCTAAGACCGTTTGGTTTAGGAGTCATCGATTAAAGGTTCGTTACATGGGCCGATTAGAAAGCCTAATAGAATAAAGGAATAATACCACCAAAAAATATATATATAAATAAGGCATAAGAGTTAGAGTTAAAGAACCTTTAGTCAAAATTCTCACGGTCACAAGGTGCATATGACTTAGGGTAAAGTAATAAACTAGATGAGAAGTACAATTTGACTCCTTACTTTGATTGATAACAAATTTTTGAATAGAGACTAAATTTAGGAATGAAAAATTCAATTTTCCTATAACTTATAGATTACTTAAATCTTACAATTATATTTCAAATATTTTTCTCTTTCAAAATGCTTTTCGAAAATACTAACTCTTTCTTTCTCTTTCTTTATGGATTTTGTGGGTGTAATCCACTGAAAACCCTCACGAGACAAAATTCGTCCTCTAGGGGAAACCCAGAGGTTTAATGGCTTGTTGCACATGCTCAGTGCAATCGCGTGACCTGTGAAAGTGGTCTAATAATTTTTAGTATAGTTTAGTTGTTTTGCTCGAGGACGAGCAAAAGATAGGTATGGGGGTGTGATTGGTCGCTAAAATTGCACATTTATTATCATATTCTCATACTTATTATTAAATAAACTCTGCTTATTCCTAATTATTATTTAATTTATTTATAGGCCCATTGCTAAAGAAGAGTGAAGAGAAACGAGCCCAAAAAGCCCACCAAATTCTGATTTATTTCAGAATAAATTCAAAATCAGGGAATCAGGGTAAATCTTGGCATATCAGAGAGGTTGAAAACCGGTTGAAATGAATCCTCCCAAATCAAGCGGTTGAAGCCAACAAATCAAAGATCGTTTCGTCAAGATCTGAAGCTGCAACGAGAAATCCAGAACCAGATAAAGTTGAATCTCAAAACCTGGAGTTGTACCCCCCCGGCTGTGGCCACGTGGCCACAGCCAGGCCGCAGACTCTTTAGTTGAGATAAGGGGAGCGTTTGCTCCCCTTATCTTCTCACTCCTCCCCCCTCTGGGTTTTTGCCTATAAAAGGCAGGGTTTTCACTGTAACCAGGGACGACCATGCAGAGATAGGATTTAGTCCATTTTTCTATTTTTTAGTGTACGTTTTTATTTTTCTTTCATGTAATTTTTAGTTTTAATTTATGTAAATCAGAGGAGATCAGAATTTCATAGGAGAACGAGAACGAAGCTTGTGCTGAGAGTGACACCGGTGTAAGATTTCCTTCTTTTCTCTTATTGTTATGAAATCGAATCTGTAATTTCCTTTTGTATGTACTTTATTTTTGGGTTCTTCTTCTTCTTCTCTACTTTTCTTCTTTCGGTACAATTTCTCTCCAAGTGAGTCTAAAAGCATCGAAAGAGCCTTGCCTTTGCGAGTGCCATCGATAGCTCATGACGATGGATTTTGAGTTTCATCCTGTATCACTTCATACTTGCAACGTCTTGATGATATAATATGGAGGAAACGAGAATCAACTCTTATGGGCTATACGTTGATCGCCTCACTTCAAGGTAACATTATTGCAAAAGATCCAAGGTAGGTATTTGGCCAAAAGAAGTAAGTATTTTTTTGGTTTCTTTTCTTTTCTTTTATTCTTTAGTTTAGAACACCAACAACACCTACTTCTTTCCATTTTCAATTTCTTTGTAAATAATCATTTTCTATTTTTTTTTCACAATCTCATTCTACCACTTTCTTCCTCACTTAACTTTAACCTAATTTTTCTTTTTTTCTTTTAAAGAACTAAAGAAGAACTTTAACCAAACTTTGTATCTTAAAAGCAGACTTACTCAAAAGCTTCCATCGCTAGTCCCTCCTTGTGGATCACGACCCCATAGCCACTTGCTATTGCGGTAGAATTGAGCACTTGCACTCTTTACTTTAAGGTTCTGAAATACTGTATTTTTGTGCAGGTTCAACCTCAATCAGGTGCTCTCTTAACTTATCTTTATTTTCTTCTCTAACTTCTTTTACATGTGTAGCTAACTTTTCTCTCATGGCAACTAACTACTGTTGGCCCAAAAGGTTACACTCTCCATTTGTTTAAAGTTTTGATGATAACAAAACAAATAAGAGCTATTTGGTACTAATAAGTTTGTTCAAGATATGTTTCAGGTTAGTACCATATTTGGAGGCCATTGCTTAGCTTTTGCAAGAAATTCTAGGTTCATGGAGCAAAGAAGGCTTATGGCACATCAAGGAAGGAACTTAGAAGAAAAGGCTCTAGCAAGGCATTGCATGGCTCAAGAAGACTTCATTAGATTTATTTTTAGTTTATAGTTTTGTTAAAGAATAGTGAATAGGTTTGAAGCTCTATCACACACGTTTTTGCGCACATCTTATTCCAAAAATATTCCCTATAATATGAACAAAATACTTTTGTATACAATCTTTTGCCTACAAACTCATTTTTATGTTTCATATATATCTCTATTCAAAACTACTTTATTTAATTTTAAATTCCCTTCAAAATTCTGTTTCTATTTTGACTTTTGACCTGAGCCGGTCAACCGATCGGCCGACCGACCCTGTGTCAGGTCAAGTCGGTCGACCATCCCAGTCGACCGAGGTTCTGGCAGCAGGTGCGTATCCGTGTGCACGTTTCGCGGTCAACCGAGCGGTCGACCAAAACCTGCCTGACTATAAGTCGTTTGCTCTCTGTATTTTTCGGTCGACCGAGCGTTCGACCGAGAGCCAGCAACGGCTCTTATTTTTTTGAACATCGGACGACCGACCGGTCGACCGAGAGAGCCGTTTGAAAGTAACGGCTATTTTTCTGAGCTATTTTATTTTTGTCTTTTTCTCTTTAAATTGTGTTTAAATGGTATTTGCTGATCCTAATACTTCCTAATTAGCCTTAAGTGAGTTTTATCTTTAAACCCTAGCCCTCTACTATAAATAGGGGTGTTTAGGGAGAGGTTCTTTACAACAAACATTTGCAAAAATTTCAAAAGTTTAAGACATTCAAAAGAGCTTTGTTTCTTGGTTTTTGTGCTGAAATTCTCTCTCATTTTCTGAAGTGTTTTTCAAAACTCTCTGATTTAGTTTTCTTTCTCCACTTACAAACAAGTGCTTCAATCCTACTCATTGTTCTATAAGGATTTTGTAAGGGAAGAAATTTTTTTTGAGAGAGTTTGTGGTCTTCTGATCACCAAGAGACACTTGTACTTGAGATTGTGGAGTTGGGTACTCCGGTGTATTTGTAACATCTTTGTGAAGTTATAGTGGTTAGAAATCCTTCTGGGGAAGGCGGGGACGTAGAGCTGGGTGCTCGAATCTCGGAAAAATTCTCGGTGTTTGCGTTTGGTTTACTTGCCCTTACTTCTTGCTTTACTTTCATTGCTCTTATTACTTGCTTGCTATTTTCATTGCAATATTCACTTGTTTTCATTCATCTTGTCAATCAAAGTCCCATACAACAAGATTGCATTGTGCACCTCCAACTCATATCCAGAGGAATCACGAGGAAGGAGTTCAGAGCCCTTCACGGGAATCCGGCTTCTAGTCTTGTTTTGGGAGACTGTTGCATTATAAATTTTTATTTGGGCATTGATTAGCATTATCACCTATTTACCCCCCCTTAGGTGATTTTCAATTAGCATCAGAGCTTGGACTCTAGGTTTGGCTTAACATCCTTAGAGAGATCCTAACAATTTGCTAATCAACATTTGCATTCATCCATTCATTCACTAGTAAACATGGCCGATAACATCAAAACCCCTCCTAAATTTGATGGACTTAATTTCCCTATTTGGAAGGTTAGGATGACTATTTTCTTATAATCTTTAGTAGCATAGTTGCTAACTCCTTGACCAAACCCTATGTTGTACCTGATAGTGATGAAAGCACTTGGACCGAATTTACCTTTAGAGAATATGAGGCTAACTCAAAGGCTCAAAACTCCCTCCTAACTGCCTTGAATGAGGATGACCTTACACGGGTAATACATTACCAATCCGCCTATGAGATTTGGCAATATTTGTTAGTCACGCACGAGGGGACATCACAAGTAAAGAGAGATAAGATAGATCTCTTGAGGTCCCAATATGAATCTTTTAAAATGATTGATGATGAATCTATTGATTACATGATTACAAGGTTTACTAAAATCACCAATGCTCTTTCTTCTTTAGGTGATGATATTTCCAATGACCAAAAGGTGCGAAAAGTGATTTGGGCTCTTCCTTCTTCATGAGAGATAAAGGTCACCACCCTGAAAGAGTTGAATGACAAGGACGAATGGACCTCATTAGTCTCATTGGAAACTTGAAGACTCATGAGATGGAAAAGAAGGCAAGAGAAGAAGCCGCTCCTCTAAAGAAGAAATCCATAGCCTTTAAGTCTTCCTCCACTCTTGATGACGAAGAGAAGATGAAGAAGAAGATGAGGAGCTCTCCCTTCTTGTGCGAAACGTGAAGAGAATGTACCGTAAGAACAAATTCAACTTTAGAAGGAAGTTTAAAGGAAAAGAGGAGAGAAGAATCATTTGCTACAATTGCCGAAAGCCCGGACACATCATGGCGGATTGCCCGGATTTCAAGAAGAAGATGACTTCCTCCTTCAAGCCAAAGAAGCCGGTGGAAAAGAAAGCCTACAAAGCCACATGGGATTCGGAAGCGAATCTGAAGACGAGGTGGACACGGAGAACATGTGTTTCATGGCAAACACACCAAAGGTAACCCCACAACCTCTTAATGAAGATGATGAATTAAGTAAAGAAGTTATTGTACATGCTTTTGTTGAACTCTCGGAAACCTATGATAATAAAAAGATTGAATGTTCTAAATTAGAAAAGGAAGTTGCTTTTCTTAAAAATCAACTTGCTATTATTTCTAGAGAAAAAGATGAAATTTCTTCCAATCTCATTTCTACTCAAAATGAATTTAGTGCTTACAAAGTAGCCTGTAAAGCAAAATTTCCTAAGATTGATGAAAAAGAAATTTCTTCTTTAAAAATTAGAATTGTTGATTTTGAAAAGGTTTTGAAGGATTGTGCTTTTAACACTAAGAAACTTGAAGAAATATTTTCTAAATAGCACACTTCTCATGTTAAAGATTCTCATGTTAAGATTCCTCATGCTCACACTTCACACAACACTCATGCTAAATCCACACATGCTCACAAGTCTCACAGTCACTATGCTTTTAAATATGGTAGAGTGTATAGATGTACTTATTGTGGTAAGAATGGACATTTGGATAAGTTTTGTTATGACCAAATAAATAGATCAAATAATTTTGTTTGGGTTCATGACACTAACTCTTTAGGACCCAAGAAAATGTGGGTACCAAAATCAAGTCCTAAATTATTTGATATAGGTACACACCAAGGCTCCAAGACATAAGGAGTGGTGGTACCTTGATAGTGGTTATTCAAGACACATGACATGGGACATCAATAACTTTACAACCCTATCAAGGTACATGGAAGCTGGCACCGTCACCTTCGGGGATGACTCCAAGAGCACTATCATCGGTATACGTAACATTCAAATTGGTGCATCTCCTATTCTAGAAAATGTAGTTCTTGTTGATGGTTTGAAGCATAACTTGCTTAGTATTAGTCAACTTTGTGATGGTGGACTTAAAGTTGTTTTTGATGATTCTTCTTGCAAGATTTTTGATGTTAAAACAATGATTGTATTCTCACCTGTTTTTGTGACAATAATGTTTATATCATTGACATGCTTAATTTAGATTGTTCTACTAAATGCTTGAATGCTTTTGATGAAAATTCTTGGCTTTGGCATAGAAGATTAGGACATGCATCTTTTGACCATCTTTCTAGGATTAATTCTAAGGAATTGGTGAAGGGTATACCTTACTTGAAGTTTGAGAAAGACCGCATTTGTGGTGCGTGCCAACTTGGGAAACAAACCAAGTCTTCATTCAAACCAATCAAGGATATCATGTCAACTAGGCCATTAGAATTAATTCATATGGATCTTTTTGGACCAACTAAAACTAAGAGTTTAAATGGTAGTAGATTCGCATTTGTTTTAGTTGATGATTTTTTCCGTTTCACTTGGGTTTTCTTTTTGGAACACAAAGATCAAACTTTTTATCATTTCAAAGTTTTTCGAAAAAGGGTTGAAAAGGAAAAAGGTTTTTCGATTTTGAAAATAAGGAGTGATAGAGGTGGTGAGTTTGTTAACCAACTCTTCATGACTTATTATGATGAAAAGGGAATCAAGCATGAAATGTCATGCCCTAGAACTCCACAACAAAATGGAGTTGTAGAAAGGAAAAATAGAACACTTCAAGAGATGGCTAGGACCATGATAAGTGAATATGACTTCCCTCAATATTTATGGGCCGAGGCCGTAAACACAGCATGCTATATTTCAAATCGTATTTATTTGTGTAAAAATTCTTCCAAAACATCTTTTGAAATGTATCATTCTAGAAAACCTAATGTTTCATATTTCAAAGTTTTTAGATGCAAGTGTTTTGTTTTAAATACTAAAGATAACTTGGATAAATTGATGCTAAGGCTTATGAAGCAATCTTTGTTGGATATTCTACTACTAGCAAAGCTTATAGAGTATTCAATAGATCTTCACTTACCATTGAAGAATCCATGCATGTTAAATTTGAAGAATCTAATGTGGTTGTTGAGAATGTTGTAGAGATTGACCCATTAGGTGAAACATGGAGAGACTATCCTTGAAGGACTCACCCGCTCAAGAAGAAAGCAAGAATCAATTGGTGATGTTCAAGAGGATAAAGAGGAAATCTCTCAACCGCTTCCTAAAGATTGGAGATACGCTACAAACCACCCCAAGGAACTCATCTTAGGTGATGTCTCTAAAGGGGTAACAACTCGCTCCAACCTCCATGACTTATGTGGTAACTTTGCTTTCATTTCTCATTTGAACCCAAAAGTATCCTCGAAGCCGAGGCGGACTCATATTGGTTGCTAGCCATGCAAGAGGAACTCAATTAATTTGAGCGCAACCAAGTTTGGCACCTTGTTCCTAGGCCCCACGATAGACCAATAATTGGTACTAAGTGGATCTTTAGAAACAAGATGGATGAGTCCGGTAATGTCATTAGGAATAAAGCTAGGTTAGTGGCCCAAGGTTACACTCAAGTTGAGGGAATTGACTTTGAGGAGACCTTTACACCCGTAGCACGGCTTGAAGCCATACGGATGACACTAGTTTTTGCATCTTTTAAAAATTTTAAACTTTTTCAAATGGATGTAAAAAGTGCATTTTTGAGTGGTTTTATAAATGAAGAAGTTTATGTTGAACAACCTCCCGGCTTTGTGATCATGTTCATCCTAATTTTGTTTTTAAACTTGATAAAGCTTTGTATGGATTGAAACAAGCTCCAAGAGCTTGGTATGAAAGGTTTTCTAGTTTTCTCATTTCAAATGATTTTGTTAAAGGCAAAGTAGACACAACTCTTTTTACTAAGCATGTTGATAATGACATTTTAATTGTGCAAATTTATGTTGATGATATAATTTTTGGATCTTCTAATGAGTTTTTATGCAAGGAGTTTGAAAAGGTTATGCAATGTGAGTTTAAAATGTCTTCCATGGTGAATTGAATTTCTTTCTTGGACTCCAAATCAAGCAATTGCAAGATGGGAATTTCATATGTCAAGCCAAGTGCGCAAAGGAACTCGTAAAGAAGTTTGGACTTGAGGGCTCTAAAGTTTGCAATACTCCTATGGCAACTACAACCAAGCTTGATAAGGATGACCAAGGTAAAAATGTTGATATTAAATTGTATAGAAGCATGATAGGTAGTCTTTTATATTTGACGGCAAGTAGGCCGAACATAATATTTAGTGTGTATTTTTGTGATAGATTTCAATTGTGTCCCAAAGAGTCTCATCTTATTGCGGTAAAACGCATTATTCGTTACATTAAGGGCACAATTGGAATGGGTCTTTGGTATCCGAAAACCGGAGATTTCTCAATGACGAGTTATTCGGATGCCGACTATGCGGGTTGTAGAGTAGATAGAAAGAGTACTAGTGGGACATGTCAATTTCTTGGTAATTGTCTTGTTTCATGGTCCTCTAGGAAACAAAATTCCATAGCTCTCTCAACCGCCGAGGCGGAGTATGTTGCCGCGGGGGCTTGTTGTGCACAAGTCCTTTGGATGAAACATACTCTCCTTGATTATGATTTGCATTATAACCATATAAAAATATTTTGTGATAATACTAGTACTATACATATGACTAAGAATGCAAATCAACATAGTAAGACCAAACACATTGAGATTAGATATCACTTTCTTAGAGATCATTTTGAGAAAGGAGATATAGATATTGATTATGTTTCTACGGATTTGCAACTTGCCGATATTTTCACTAAACCACTTGATTTTGCCAGATTTTCTTTTATTTGTGGTGAACTTAATGTTTGTGTTATTGAATAAAAATGTTTTCTTAACCCTTTTTGATGTATGACAAAAAGGGGGAGAATGAGTTTATATATGTTTTTAGTTTTTTTATGTGTGTTTTCATGAATTCTTTGTATTTGAGTTTAAGTGTTTTGCATGATTTATGCTTGCAACTCATATGGTTTTTCTTTGTTTAACATGGCATAATTTGAGGGGGAGCTTACACCCTCTCTTTTATTTTTATTATAGCCTATTTGTTTTGTCATCATCAAAAAGGGGGAGATTGTTGGCCCAAAAGGTTACACTCTCCATTTGTTTAGAGTTTTGATGATAACAAAATAAATAAGAGCTATTTGGTACTAATAAGTTTGTTCAAGATAAATTTCAGGTTAGTACCATATTTGGAGGCCATTGCTTAGCTTTTGCAAGAAATTCTAGGTTCATGGAGCAAAGAAGGCTTATGGCACATCAAGGAAGGAACTTAGAAGAAAAGGCTCTAGCAAGGCATTGCATGGCTCAAGAAGACTTCATTAGATTTGTTTTTAGTTTATAGTTTTGTTAAAGAATGGTGAATAGGTTTGAAGCTCTATCACACACGTTTTTGCGCACATCTTATTTCCAAAAATATTCCCTATAATATGTACAAAATATTTTTGTATACAATCTTTTGCCTACAAACTCATTTTTATGTTTCATATATATCTCTATTCAAAACTACTTTATTTAATTTTAAATTCCCTTCAAATTATGTTTCTGTTTTGACTTTTGACCTGAGCTGGTCGACCGATCGGCTGACCGACCCTGTGTCAGGTCAAGTCGGTCGACCGTCCCAGTCAACCGAAGTTCTGGCAGCAGGTGCGTATTCGTGTGCACGTTTCGCAGTCGACCGAGCGGTCGACCGAAACCTGCCTGACTGTAAGTCGTTTGCTCTCTTTATTTTTCGGTTGACCGAGCGGTCGACCGAGAGCCGGCAACGGCTCTTATTTTTTTGAACATCGGACGACCGACCGGTCGACCGAGAGAGCTGTTTGAACAGTAACAGCTATTTTTCTGAGCTGTTTTATTTTTGTCTTTTTCTCTTTAAATTGTGTTTAAATGGTATTTGCTGATCCTAATACTTCCTAATTAGCCTTAAGTGAGTTTTATCTTTAAACCCTAGCCCTCTACTATAAATAGGGGTGTTTAGGGAGAGGTTCTTTACAACAAACATTTGCAAAATTTCAAAAGTTTAAGGCATTCAAAAGAGCTTTGTTTCTTGGTTTTATGCTGAAATTCTCTCTCATTTTCTGAAGTGTTTTTCAAACTCTCTGATTTAGTTTTCTTTCTCCACTTACAAACAAAAGCTTCAATCCTACTCATTGTTCTATAAGGATTTTGTAAGGGAAGAAATTTTCTTTGAGAGAGTTTGTGGTCTTCTGATCACCAAGAGACACTTGTACTTGAGATTGTGGAGTTGGGTACTCCGGTATATTTGTAACATCTTTGTGAAGTTATAGTGGTTAGAAATCCTTCTGGGGAAGGCGGGGACGTAGAGCTGGGTGCTCGAACCTCGGAAAAATTCTCGGTGTTTGTGTTTGGTTTACTTGCCCTTGCTTCTTGCTTTACTTTCATTGCTCTTATTACTTGCTTGCTATTTTCATTGCAATATTCACTTGTTTTCATTCATCTTGTCAATTAAAGTCCCATACAATAAGATTGCATTGTGCACCTCCAACTCATATCCAGAGGAATCACGAGGAAGGAGTTCAGAGCCCTTCACGGGAAATCCGGCTTCTAGTCCTGTTTTGGGAGACTGTTGCATCATAATTTTTATTTGTGCAATTATTAGCATTATCAGCTATTCACCCTCCCCCCCTCTAGGTGATTTTCAACTACTAACTAGTCTAACTTCTTATTTGATAATCCACATGAATCTAATAGCCTCTACTTGGCCTTGCTCTTGCAAGAGCCATTGATGGCTCATGATGATGGATTCTAACACTTTAACATCTAAATCTCTAACAAGCTAACATTACTTTATTTCATGCTTGCTCTTATTGAGTTTTGATGATTTAAGTGTAGCTTGCACTTTTTGGTTGAATTTAGATGTGAAAGTTAACATATAAGCCATGCTTTGTAAAGCTCTTGAACCAAGGACTAGTGATTGCCAAGGATACATGTGAGGCAACTATCACTAAGAGGTTAGTATGGTGGTGGAGTCATTAGTAGTTAGTAGCCATGGGTTTTCTTTCGTTTTCACTTTATTTTAGAAATATTCCAAAAGCACAAGCATTTTATCTTCTATGCTCTCACTTCTTCGTGTTTCACCATACTTCTCTTTTCCATTCTTTGTTTTTCTTTCTTTTCATTCTTTCAAACATTGAAGAACTTTTAACACACACGTGAATCCGCCGGTAAAGCTTCTATTACCTCCCGTCCTTGCGGATTCGACTCGTTTTAGCCTCTATGCTATAACGGAAGTATCGAGGAAGCCAAAGCACACACACTTTAAATATTAATTTCAAAACATACCCTTTTCGTGCATAGTTTTCCCACGATCAGAGCTGCCAGCCTGGGCTGTGGAGGTGGGCGCAGTGGGATTGTGTGCGTGGCCGGAGGGGAAGGCTGCTGTTGTGGAGTGGAGAAGAGATGTGGATGTGCTCCGAGCTATAGGGGAGAGGGTATACTTAGTGGATGGGGACGTGGCCTGGGTGTTGTGAGGATTGTGGCGCAGATCTGAGGGCATGGTGGTGGCTCAAGAAGGAGGTGGTTGTGGTTGGGCTTGGTGAAGGGAGGTCTGCATGAGGTGGAGATCAGATAGGAGGTGCACACGATAGTAGTGGTAGAGGCCAAGGGGGAGGAGATGCGGCGGAGGATGGAGAGGGGGCTTGCGACAAGGATGAAAGTACACCTAGAGGAGGGTGAATAGGTGTAAGGCTAATCTAATGACAAATAATGCGGAATTAAAACTAATTGCAGCACACTTAGTGTAACCAAAGAGTGTAACCGAATTCCCGGTGAAGGGCTCTGAACTATCTCCTCTAAATTCCTCTAAATAAGAGTTGAGGTGCTATATGAATCTCTCTTAGTTGAGCACAAGTATGGGCACACATAATCAATTCCAAGCATATAAGTATGAATGAACAATATGAATCAATGCAAGGCACAATATAAGAGAGAGTTAGAGATAGCAGATCAAACACAAACACAAAGATATGTTTCGAGGTTCGAGCACCTAGCTCTACATCCCCGCCTTCACACAAAAGGATTTCCACTATATCGTCCACAAAGGATTTCCCACATAGGGAACCTCCACTGAGGATTTAGGTAATATAAACCGGGAGTACACAACTCCTCTCTCAACAAATACAACCTCTACACAAGAGGCAAGGCACAACACAAATCACCTCTACACTTAGAGGGATGGGCACTTAGCCAAACAACAATCAACCTCACACTTGAGGGATAAGGTACAACCACAACACCACAATCACCTCTTCACTAAGAGGGATATCAACGCAACCTCCACTATCACCTCTCACTAGAGGGATATCAACACAATCACCTCTCACTAGAGGGATATCACAAAGTATGGAAGGTTTTACAATTCTTGGTGGTATCAACAACCACAAATCAATTTTCTCACAAAATAGATCCTAATAGATAGGATAGATAGATAACTTAAGTATGAGAAAAACAAAGAGTTTGGAAATCAAAATCACAAAGAAAAACTCTTGGAAAACTTCTAGAATAGCTATAGAAATGAAGATCAAAAATCAATCCCAAAGACTTTTCTTTTCTTTGATTTTTCCAACCCTTTAAAATACAATAAAGATCAAATCTTTAAGCCCAACACTCTTTTAAAAACGTGCTCTAAAATACTTGTAAAGATTGAAAATTTTGCTCTCTAAAAACTTGGTGAAATCAGCCAAAGAATGGGGTATTTATAACCCTCGAACAAATCTGGCCGTTGGCAGTAGGAAAGGGCATTTTTGCCCTTCCGGTCGACCGCCCGGTCGACCGGCCCAATGGTCATTTTTATGACCGTTGTGCCACCGGTCGACCGCCCGGTCGACCGGGACTGGATACAGAGAGCAGCAGCTCTCTACCAGTCAACCGGGGCCATTTCAGAGAGCAGAGCTCTCTGGACGGTCGACCACCCGGTCGACCGGCCCACCAGCCCATGGCTGCGTGCACGTCTGTGCACGTCCGTCGACCGGACCGGTCGACCGACTTCTGCCTCGGTCGACCAGTTTGGTCGACCGGCAGACAGCCAGGTCAACAGTTTTAGGGAATGAAAACTTGTCTTTTTTACCTTTGATTAAATCCCATAAAATCACATAAATTTCACAAAAATTAGTTCTTATAAGATCTTTGAAATACAAATATGTGTGAGTAAAATTCAACACATATTATAAACAATTTGAACCTTTTTTGTGTTCTTGAAAATTTGCCTTAAACCAAAGCCGTATTTTTCAAACTTGGATTTTGAAATGGATAACCGTTTTCTCCAAAACACATGTAAATACAAAAATATGATATTGAAACAACTTTGAAGCATATTGTATATGGATAGAATTCAATATACATGAAGGATATTATATCAACGTTTTTGACATTAAATACAAAAATAAGTTTTGTTTAAATAAAAAACTCCAAAAACATGAATAGGCTTTTCAAAGTAAGTTTTTCTAAGTATATGAAGCATAGATGTATATATATCAAATCTAATATACATTAAAACTTGTAAACTTGTTTTGACTCTATCTATTCATGAAAACCATATATTTGAACTAGAAATCTAAAATCAGTTAAACCGAAAACAAGCATGAAACTTTAAACTTGTGTGTGCATTGTGAACTTGAGCATATCAACATTATCTAATCTTTAACACAAGATCTAAAACATAAACTAAACAAACTGAGGTCTTCTTGTAGATCTCCGTCTCCAAGTCGACTCGATCCAAACATGATCCAACGAGCTTGACTCCAATGAGTGCTAGATGCGATCTTGATGCGCGAGCTCTTGAATCACCATGTGAAAAGCTCCAAAATACCTTTGTTGAAGCTAATCACCTACTAATATCTTGATCAAATATTTGAAACTAAATATCACAAGATTATTAGTAAACTATAACTACATGAGTTAATCATCATCAAAACTAGAGTGAAGGGCCTTTGGGCCAACAAAGGAGATGTTGTTGTTGTGGCTGTCGTGGGTGGTGCAAGCAGGAGAGGAGAAAGAGAATTAGGTTAGGATTATCGTCAGGTTAAATTTATGAGAGATTAAATAGGGGGTGAATAGGGTTTTGGGTTGTGGGTCTAAGCCTATTGGGTTAATGGGATGAGAGTTTGGGTTTAATGGATTTAGATAAATTGGCTACCAATGGGATTGGGCTAAGGAGAAAGACAATACAATAATAATAATAATAATAATAATAATAATAATAACAATAGTAATAGAAATTAGCAATAACCATGATCTTAATTGACAATACTATTTATAATAAAATGATTTATAATAACAATAGCAATGATAAAATAATAATACATAAAAATACTTAACAATATAAATAATAATAATACAACAACAGTATTAATAATAAACAACAATCATAATGAAATAATAATAATAGTAATAACACATAAAGGTAACTTATCATATAATATCTAAAAATAATTTGAATATTAGTATAAATACTAATCAGAAAGAGAAGAAGTCATAAACTAAGTTAAATAATACTAATAAAATAATAAGTATGGTAAAACAAATATTCAAAAAAATAAAAATATAGTATTACTAACTAGGGATATTAACTCCGCTAGTGCATCGTCCACTGCCTGTCCCAAGTTAGGATAAGGAGGAGGGTTGTGGTAGGCCTGTGACAGCCAACGTAAAACATTGTCACATACTATGAACATGAACCAAGAACTAAATTTTGTTAGGGTGTTCCCTACTGAGCTACGCGCTACATCAGAGCCCGAGTGTAGTGAAAGTGGGCAAGGTCGCTAGGTCGTCATTGATTGAGGCTAAACCTGCACACAAAATACGATATTAGAGAATCTTAAGAAAAGAAATGTGCAAGTGCTCAATTCTTCCGCTATAGCAAGTGGCTATGCGGGTCGTGATCCACAAGGAGGGTTTGCGATGGAAGCGTTTACAGTTTTATTGAAATCGTTAAGAAATAAGCGAAAGTTCTTCTCTGTTTTATGTTATGAAAATGAAAAGAAAGTTATCTTAAAGTTAAAAGAAAATGGAAGATGAAGAAGGTAGAAAATCAGAAACGATGAAAAGCGATTAAGTACAATGAAGTGGAGATGATAGAGTTGGACGAAGTGGTGTTTGTGATTTAATTTACAGAAATGAAAGAAAAGAAATAAAAACAATTGCTTACCTTCTTTTCGTCAAAAGCTTACCTTGAGTCTTCAGCGATGATTTTACCTTGAAGTGGAGGCATTCAGCGCATAGCCCATAAGATTTGAGTATTGGTCTTCGTCCACATTACATCATCAAGACTACTTCAAGAATGAAATGATACAGAGAGAGACTCTATCCCATCGTCATGAGCTATCGGTGGCACTCGCAATGGCAAGGCTCTTTCGATGCTTTTAGACTCACTTGGAAGACGATTGTACGAAAAAGAAAAGTAAAATAGAAAAGAAGAAGAAGAAGACTAAGTAGAAGTACATACACATAAAAAACCTCGATTCGATTTCATAACAATCAAAGAAAAGAAAGAAAACCTTACACCATTGTCACTATAGCTCAAGCTTCATTCTTGTTCTTCGATGAAAGTTGATCTCCTCTGAATTACATAAATGCAAATTACAATTACATAAAAAGGAAAATAAAAACCTAGACTAAGAATGAAAAACTAGTCTAAAATCCTAACTCTGCATTCACGTCCCATTTTCAGCGCAGATTATGGCCTTTTATAGGTAAATACCCAACCACCAAGATCCCGGGGAGGTCGGGGGAGTTCACGCTCCCGTAACTCCCCAAGATTGCCGCAGAATCGCGGCTTTTGCCGCGATTCTGCGGCCAGGGTGTGGCCAGATGGCCACACCCTGTTGGTGGGTCATCCCGGGAGTTTCTTCTGACTTTATCCTTTGTTGTTTCTTCGTTTGAGCTCCGATTCTGACGAAATGGCCTTGGATTCTTGGCTTTAACCGATCGATTCTGAGAGGATTCTTCTCAACCGGTTTCAACCTCTTGATTTTGCCCTGATTTTATGTGTGCGAATTAACTCTGATTTAATTCAGAATTCTGGTGGGCTTTTGGGCCATTTCTCTTCATCTCCTTAAGGATTGGGCCTGCAAATAAATCAAACAAATAATTAGGACAATGCAGGCTTTTATTCTAAAATCAGTATAAAAATGTGACATTAAATATGCAACATTAGTGACCAATCACACCCCCATACCTATCTTTTGCTCGTCCTCGAGCAAAACAACTAAACTATACTAAGGATTATTAGACCACTTTCGCAGGTCGCGCGATTGCACTGAGCATGTGCAACAAGCCGTTAAACCTCTAGGTTTCCCCTAGATGACGAGTTTTGTCTCGTGAGGGTTTTCAGCGGATTGCACCCACAAAATTCATAAAGAAAGAGAAATAAAGAGTTAGCATTTCGAAAAGCATTTTGAAAGAGAAAAATATTTGAAATATGATTGTAAGATCTAAGCAATCTATAAGTTATAGGAAAAACCGAATTTTTCATTCCTAAACTTAGTCTCTATTCAAAATTTTGTTATCAATCAAAGTAAGGAGTCAAATTGTACTTCTCATCTAGTCTATTACTTTACCCTAAGTCATATGCACCTTGTGACTGTGAAATTTTGACTAAGGGTTCATTAACTCTAACTCTTATGCCTTATTTTATTTGTATATATATATATATATTTTTGGTGGTATTATTCCTTAGTTTAGGCTTTCTAATCTGCCCATGTAACGAGCCTTTAATCGATGACTCCCAAACCAGACGGTCTTAGGGCACCAGTGAGAAGACACCCCTAAGACTTAAGGACTCGAGCAAACAAGGCCACAAAACTAAGGACTTTATTATATGAATCCCTTTTAGGCGTGAATACTTATGCTTTATTAGGCACAAATACCCAGCTTAATCAGAGGATCTAATCATCTTTCGCATAAATACTAAGGCTTGCTTAGGCCAAAGCACCTAGCTAATCAATAATTAGATTTATTCATCATTTTTTTTTTCAAACTTATCTAATTATCTTTCGCATAAATACTAAGGCTTGCTTAGGCCAAAGCACCTAGCTAATCAATAATTAGATTTTTTTTTTTCTTTTTTTTTATAAGGCATAAGAATCTTTGTTTTTGAACCCTAAGTATGTAAGTGTATGGAGTGTGCATATTTCATCAAGGTAAGATCAAGACTAAATTACTTTGACAAATTATCTTCCTAACCCTAAAATCAAACAAATAATCTTATTTTGACCAAGTATAAGAAATCCTACTTTGGATTTTCCTATTCCTTAAAATTAACTTAATTTCTTACAAAAATAAGTCAAAATATTGTTTCTATTTTTCAAAAAGTTTTTAAAAGTAAAGAAAAATGTTACTTTTTTTTTTTTAAAGAAAAGAAAAGTTATGTTAGACCCTCCCCCACACCTATCTCATGCATTGTCCTCAATGTATGAATTAATGCATAGATGCATGAAAAAGACGACAGGGAAGGAAAAGGTTACCTTAAGGTGGTGGTTCCGGTGGTGGTCTGATTGGTCCACGAAACGCGGCCCAATCGACTTTTCTTGGGTCTCGAAGGAACCCACCAAAAATATCTTTAATATAACCCACTAAAAAGATAACTCAATTAAGAAGTTTTATTAAAATTTAACCCCATCTAATTTCCAAATTCCATAATTGATTTCGGAGTCAAATTTGTCAACCGCCTCGTCCCAGAATGGAGTATGAAATGATAGAACAGTTGACTTGGACTCAGGAAGGACAGGAACTAATACCGACTCAGGAAGGTGACTTAAGTCAAGTAAAGGTTCAGGAGTCGAAATAGGTTCAGAAATTGGGTCCAAGTCAAGAAATTGAAACTCCAATCCACATGTATTTTCTAACAATGGAATGTGACTTAATGTGGGTGATTCCAGTTCATGAATGATAGGTGGAGGAATCAAAACTGACTCTAAAACATTACTCAAGTTTGGTAACACAACAGGAGTCAAGATTGATTCAGAAAGTTGAACTGGATCACAGATATGAGAATCTAGGTCACATATCTCATTGACTTCAATATCAAAAAATTGAGAACTTGCCAATTTATCAATAGGATCTTCAAGAGTGTATAATTGGTCAAGTTCAATATGATCCTCACAGATGGGTGATTCAATTTCATTATGGATTGGTACAGGATCCAATGTTGACTCGGGAAAAGATCGAAATCAGGTGAAGATACCGGAGTCATTATTGAATCAGGAAGAAGCATTGAATCACTAAGTTGGGGTTCAAGATCATATTCATTCTCAAGTTCTATTTCAGGAAAAGGAAAACTTGCTAAACTATCAATATCTTTTTCAAAATTTGGAGTTTGGGCAAGTTCAAGTGGTTGTTCTGAAATGGAATCTTGATTTCCAAACTACATGACTCTTCGGCTCTAACAGAATAGTTAGTGACATCAGGACGATGGGAACGTAGAGATTCGACCATCATATCTATGTCACGATTACGAGTGTTTTGAGCCTGAGTCATGGCTTCAAACATCTTTTCATAGTTGATAGGTTCATTGTTTTGATGAAAAGATGAAGAATTATCTTGGAAGTGGTAGTGAAATTGTGAGTCCATCAGATTTTGGGATTTATGTTTGGACTCACGCATACTCATTTCCATAATTGATGGTTTCCTATTTTGGACGGGTGGAACTGAGTATGAATCTTGAACATAGTGTGGACTGGGTGGAGAAGGAGGGCAAGGTGGTTGGAAATTATGCTCGGGGGAGGTGAATCCCCACTGACTCGGTGAAGAGTTGAAATCATTATGGAAATTATAGTTATTAGATGGGGGTATGGGTCATATTGATTCGGATAAGACCAATCCGGCACACTAGGTTGGTCAAAGTTATGATATGCCGGGTTGGTAATATCCGAAAATGAAGTCGGTGTGTAATATGGATTATTATTGTAGTTGAAAATATTATTATTATAGTCCATATCACACAATAGAATACAAACAAAGAAAAACAAACAAATAAACAAACAAAAAAAAAAATTCTAGCCTAAGTTAGGGTAGACTTAGGACCTAGACGACTCCTAACTGGTTAGACTGTCCACGGGAGGTCTAATGTAGACTTTAACCACAAGCTAATCAGCCAGGTCAGGGCAAGGTTGGTGGGAGGTTTTCCGTCAAAGACGTTCCTTAATTAAATAACCACCAACCTTCGGGCTTTCGGCCCTCAATCCCTTTCCTAGACACTGATTTTGCAGGAGTTAGATTCCAACATTTTCCCCCCTAGGATAATCTCCTAATTGAGTCCGAGATGTCCCTAGGGCCAACGTCTACTCAATTTTAGTTAGGCTTGGGTTAGTGAGTGCTTGGATTCTGATTTTTGGGCTAAGGAAGGGTGATTAAATCCCCACCTTATCTTGTTAATGGGTTGGTGCCCTTAAAATCAGTTTTTTGTGCAAGTGTACAAGATAAATAAGATGCACTCTAAGCGATATAAATCAACCAAGAGATAGTCCTATTCTAAATGCAATGCAAACATACCTTGCTCCAGCACTCTTCAACAGTAAAAATAAATGAATTGAAAAAAACGTGTGCCTAAATGCAAACGTCTAATCAATTTTTAACCTTTGCAATGAACGTTTTACTGTTGATTATTAGCAGGCTTATGTGATGGCATATAAGAAATAAAGAATTGCAGCAAACTAGATTTTTTTGTAAACTAAGCAGCCCTGCAAAAAGCTGTTAGTAGTCAACTCTTTATTGCCGCGGATCCGCGGCTTTTGCCGTGGAAACGCGGCAATTCAGAGGGCAATGGGTCTCTGCTTTCTAGAGCAGAGGCTCAAGGCCACTTGTATGTCACTGCAATATCAATTTCCTGCTTTGATTGCCCTGTAACCTGCAATAGAGAAGAAAAATCGTTTAGTTCTAAAAGATTTGCAAGAAAAATTCAGATTTCAATAAAAACTGTTTTACCCTCCCCGGCAACGGCGCCAAAATTTGATTGAGGCTAAACCTGCACACAAAATACGAGATTAGAGAATCTTAAGAAAAGAAATGTGCAAGTGCTCAATTCTTCCGCTATAGCAAGTGGCTATGCGGGTCGTGATCCACAAGGAGGTTTGCGATGGAAGCGTTTACAATTTTATTGAAATCGTTAAGAAAATAAGCGAAAGTTCTTCTTTGTTTTATGTTATGAAAATGAAAAAGAAAGTTATCTTAAAGTTAAAAGAAAATGGAAGATGAAGAAGGTGGAAAATCAGAAAACGATGAAAAGCGATTAAGTACAATGAAGTGGAGATGATAGAGTTGGACGAAGTGGTGTTTGTGATTTAATTTACAGAAATGAAAGAAAAGAAATAAAAACAATTGCTTACCTTCTTTTCGTCAAAAGCTTACCTTGAGTCTTCAGCGATGATTTTACCTTGAAGTGGAGGCATTCAGCGCATAGCCCATAAGATTTGAGTATTGGTCTTCGTCCACATTACATCATCAAGACTACTTCAAGAATGAAATGATACAGAGAGAGACTCTATCCATCGTCATGAGCTATCGGTGGCACTCGCAATGGCAAGGCTCTTTCGATGCTTTTAGACTCACTTGGAAGACGATTGTACGAAAAAGAAAAGTAAAATAGAAAAGAAGAAGAAGAAGACTAAGTAGAAGTACATACACATAAAAAACCTCGATTCGATTTCATAACAATCAAAGAAAAGAAGAAAACCTTACACCATTGTCACTATAGCTCAAGCTTCATTCTTGTTCTTCGATGAAAGTTGATCTCCTCTGAATTACATAAATGCAAATTACAATTACATAAAAAGGAAAAATAAAAACCTAGATTAAGAAATGAAAAACTAGTCTAAAATCCTAACCCTACATTCACGTCCCATTTTCAGCGCAGATAATGGCCTTTTATAGGTAAATACCCAACCACCAAGATCCCAGGGAGGTCGGGGGAGTTCACGCTCCCCGTAACTCCCCAAGATTGCCGCAGAATCGCAGCTTTTGCCGCGATTCTGCGGCCAGGGTGTGGCCAGATAGCCACACCCTGTTGGTGGGTCATCCCGGGAGTTTCTTCTGACTTTATCCTTTGTTGTTTCTTCTTCGTTTGAGCTCCGGATTCTGACGAAATGGCCTTGGATTCTTGGCTTTAACCGATCGATTCTGAGAGGATTCTTCTCAACCGGTTTCAACCTCTTGATTTTGCCCTAATTTTATGTGTGCGAATTAACTCTGATTTATTCAGAATTCTGGTGGGCTTTTGGGCCATTTCTCTTCATCTCCTTAAGGATTGGGCCTGCAAATAAATCAAACAAATAATTAGGACAATGCAGGCTTTTATTCTAAATCAGTATGAAAATGTGACATTAAATATGCAACATTAGTGACCAATCAGTCATCTAGAAACAACACGCCACATTGGAGCCCAGATGTGTTGTCAAATGAGCAAGGGCTCCCACACTTTTATGAGCGAGTGAGGGTTAAGAAGTTAGCTCATGAATATAGGATTAGGTTAGCATCATGAACGTAGGTTCTCTTAAGGTAGATTAGCAGAGTTAGTTGATGCTATAGTTAGACAGAATGTTAGTATTTTATGTGTGCAGGAAACTAAGTGGGTGAAAAGTTAGAATTATAGAGCCTTGGGTTATAAACTTTGGTATACTGGTAGAGATAGAAATCATAATGGTTTGGGTGTGATCATAGATAAACAATTACTTGAGGATGTAGTGGAGGTCAGGAGAAATGGTGATAGGATTTTACTAGTTAAACTTATTTTGGGTAGGGAGATTTTTAATGTTATTAGTGTCTATGCACCACAAGTAGGACTTAATGAGTCAAGTAAGCATCAATTTTGGGAGGATTTAGATGAGATTGTGCAAGGCATACCCATTAGAGAAAAGTTTTTCATAGGCGGTGACCTCAATGGGCATATAGGAACTAGTCGTTATGGGTTTGATAGTGTACATGGAGGATTTAGTTTTGGGGAGAGAAATGAACTAGGTAACTCGATTCTAGATTTTACTGTCATATGATTTGATCTTAGTAAATACTTGATTTAGGAAGAGAGAGTCTCACTTGATCACTTTTAGAAGTGATCAAGGGCAAAACAAATAGATTTCTTTTTAATTAGAAAGTAGATAGAGGTTGTTGTATGGATTGTAAGGTAATATCGGGTGAGAGTGTAATAACCCAACATAGACTCTTAATTTTAGATGTCCGGATTAGAAGGAGATTAGAATGATTAAACGTAAGTTAGATCCTAAGATTAAGTGGTGGCGGCTAAAAGAAGGTAACCAAGGAGTTTTTTGTAGATCGAGTAGTACATGAAGCAGATTGGATAGCCTAAGATGATCCCAATACAACATGGAACAAAATTGCTAGCTGCATTAAAAATAGCTAAAGATGTACTTCGTAAGTCACGGGGTGGTGCTCCACCATGTAAGAACACATTATGGTGGAATGAAGAGGTAAAAGCTGCCATTAAGATTAAACGAGACTCTTATAGAGATTTGAAGAAATTGTGATGGAGTGAGTTTTGTGAGGTATAAGCTAGCCAAGAAGGAGGCTAAGAAAGCTGTTCAGAATGCAAGAGTTAAAGTGTACAAAGAAGTGTATGAGAAGTTGGATACCAAAGAGGTTGAAAAGGATATATATATAGAATTGCTCGAATAAGGGAGAGAAGACTAGAGACTTATATACTGTGAGGCGTGTCAAAGATGAGGATCAGAAAGTTTTTAGTTCGAGATGAAGAAATCAAAGAAAGATGGAGAAGTATTTTGACAAATTGTTTAATGGTTTTCTACTTAAGACTTGGATGACCTTACCATTCAGTACCAGGATATGAATCATAATTATATGCGTAGAATTAGCGAATCTGAAATTAAAGAGGCCTTGAAGAGGATAAAGTCAAGGAAAGTTGTTGGCCCAGATGGAATTCCTATTGAGGTATGGAGATGCTTAGGAGAGGTAGGCGTGAGATGGCTGTCAAACCTTTTTAACAAGATCTGGCTAACTAAAAAGATGCCAAATGAGTGTAGGAAGAGTACCTTAGTACATCTCTATAAGAACAAGGGTGATATCCAGAGTTGTTCAAACTATCGTGGAATAAAACTCATGTGTCACACCATGAAGCTTTGGGAAAAGGTAATTGAACACAGGATAAGGCAGAATATTACAATATCAGAGAACTAGTTTGGGTTTATGCCGGGGCGATTGATGAGAGGCGATTCATTTGCTTCGTCAACTCATATAGCGATTTCAAGAGAGGAAGAGAAATTTACATATGGTCTTTATTGATTTAAAAAAAGCTTATGATAAGGTGCCAAGAGAGGTATTATGTTGGACATTGATGAAAAGGGAATCCCCATAAAGTATATTGACATAATCAAGGATATGTACGATGGAGTAGTGGCAAATGTCAGAACGTGTGGAAGCATAACAAGTGATTTTTCTATCATAATTGGATTGCATCAAGGAGCTTTATTGAGTCCATTCTTATTTACCATAGTGATGGATGAGCTTACTAGAGCTATTCAGGATGAGATACCCTAGTGTATGCTATTTGTTGATGATATTGTCCTAGGCGATGAGACGAGAGCTGGGGTAAATGCCAAATTAGAGTTATGGAGGAAAACTCTAGAATATCGAGGTTTTAGATTAAGTAGGGCCAAAACAGAGTATATGGAGTGTAAATTCAGTAAACAGAAAATCCGAGATTATAGTATTGTGAGACTAGATGGACAAGAAATACCGATAAGTAATCATTTTAAGTACTTGGGTTCTATTATCCAAAAGGATGGAGAGATCGATAGTGATGTCAATCATAGGATCCAAGCTGGCTGGTTTGAAATGGAGGAGGGCAACAGGAGTTTTATGTGATCATAACATTCCATTATGGCTAAAGGGAAGTTTTATCGTACTGCTATTAGGCCAGTTTTGTTATATGACACAGAATATTGGGTTATAAAGAGACATCATGCCTAGAAGATGAGTGTAGCAGAGATGTGCATGCTTCGTTGGATGTGTGGTAACACACGAAGAGATAAGGTGAGAAATGAGCATATTCGTACTAAAATAGTTGTAGCCTCTATAGAAGAGAAGATGAGAGAAAACCGCCTAGATGGTTTGGTCATGTGCGATGTAAACCTATAGATGCACCAGTCTAACGAGTAGAGCGTATCAATTTAGGGCAAGTTAAAGAGCGCAGGAAAGACCGAAGAAAACATGGATGGAGGTAATATGACAAGATATGGAGGCTAAAGGTCTGAGTGAAGGCATATTGCTCGATATGAATGAGTGAAGAAAGCTGATCCATGTGCCCCATCCGGCATAATTCACTTTTGGTTCATGTAGCCTACCCCAAATACTTGGGACAAATGGCTTAGTTGTTATTGTTGTACTAACTAGGGATATTATACATGTCACAGCCAATGGTCGTGGCCTGAGTTCAAGCTGGCCGTACGCACAGCCAGGCAAAGGCGGCGCGCGGCTAGGAGGGCAATGCTGGCTAACTGGAGAAGAATGGGAGGAGTTTGTGGTAGTGGGTAATGGTGATTTTGAGTGGAGGAAATGGGTGGAGGAGGTGGTTATTGAGGAGATTTGAAGGTGGTGATGAAATTGGGCGAGAGGGAGAAATGAGAAGGAGTAGGAGGTGGTTGTGGTGGAGCTTGGTGATGGGATTGGGTAGTGGGAGTATTGGATGGTGGTTGGATTAAGAGGAGGGAGTGTTAGATCGTGGTGAGATTTGAGGAAGATGGATAACGAGATGGGGAAGGGGAAGTGGGGGTATGGTTGGGTGGTGGCACCGAAGTTGTAGGCCGGAGGTGGGCCACTGCCAGCGTGAGGTGATCGGCCGGAGGTCGGAGGAGGGGGGGTCATCACTTATAAGAGGGAAAGAGTAATTGTGAGAGAGAAAGAGAGAGATTGAAGAGAGTGGGAGAAAGAATTGGAGGGGGGAGGGAGGGGGGAGAGAGAGAGAGAGAATGTGAGAGAGAGATTTGAGAGAGGAGGGGAAGCTACCTTCGTTGGGGAGAAAGAAGAAAAGAAAAGAAAATGGAGAGAAAAAGAAAGAAGATGGAAGAAAATAGGAGAAGGAGAAAGAATAGTGTAGAAAATGGGAGAAAGAAAAAGAAAAAGAAAAGAGAAGAAAAGAAAAGGAAAAAGAAAAAGAAAGGAAAATGGAAAAGGAAAAAGGAAGAAAAAAGAAACGAAAAAGGGAAAGAATGGAAAATAGATGGACCAATTAGGAAAATACAATTATTATTTTATATGGTTAATTTTGAATAATTCAGAAAAATCCTCAAAAATTCTCTAAGGGAAAAAAATATAGTCTGTAAGGACTCGGGGCACCATCCCAAAAAACTAGCCTTTTAGGTGGAGTAGCCCAAATTCTTATATACCCAAGACAATCCCCTTGTCTAGCCAATGTGGGACTATTTGTTTGCACAAATCTTAAAAATCCCCCTTCAAATAAAGAGTCTAGATTTGCGTCTTAATCGCTGTGTTGCATTGGGGTATGGCTCTGATACCATTTGTAAGGACTCGGGGCACCATCCCAAAAGACTAACCTTCTAGGTGGAGTAACCCAAATCTTTATATACCCAAGACCATCCCCTTGTCTAGCCAATGTGGGACTATTTGTTTGCACAAATCTTAACATAGCCATGAGAAATATTGTGAAATCAGATTAAAGAAATTCAATCGCATTTATAAATTAAAAAATCTCGAATCGATCGGTGAAACCGGTCGACACCGAATTTAAGAGTTTTTGCAAAATAATTTAGAAAAATTTCAGAAAATCTTGAAAACTTCACAATATTGAAAATCAAGGTCTGCAACTAAAACAGGTGCAATCTAATTATCAGGAAGGTTAAATCAAGTAGTTGCACTATATAAAAGAATGGGATCAGATCCAATACAAAATAATAATAAAAGAATAATAAATATGGAGAAAATAGGAAAATATGAGCTAAAAATGGGACACGTATCCAAGTACATAATCCTGGGACAGGATGTTACGGTCATGTTAGAGGATGGGATTAGTCCGCTCCCCTCATGCTAGCTCGGAGACTCCGAGGAGGAGGCGGATGGGGCATCTATAGTGGTCAGATTTTGACCCTCATCAAGATCGCAATACGTGTCCCACGTCTTAGAGGGTATCGCTTCTCTGCCAGAAGGCCCAGCTCACATACAAGCCTCGAGCACATGGGCCTAAGAAGAAAGCCTCGGGTCTCACCCTGAACCCACTCTGATCAGACATCACTCATCTGGATCCATTACTCAACCAGAGTTGAAGGACTCTTCCGGAAGCCTGCAATTCAATACAAGATCATTTCTTATCAGTAAAGAGATCCTTTTCGAAGCCACCCAAGGCTCCAATACGAAGACCTTCTGGAGCTTGCTACTCCCACACCACTTACAATTGGGCATCACAATCCCTGCGATTCACGGATCCGACTACGCTGCCAGATTATCCCCACATTTTGAATGTTGTAACACCCCTATGTCAATGCGGGCAGTTATGAACAGTGACGGATATATCTGCATGATGATCTACAATCAAGTGGCATGATCTGAGTGATTATAAGGAGATCATAACGTGTGAATCATGCAGTTATGTAGATCTGAAATATTTGCACTCACGAAGACAACTCAGATGGGTAAAAATTTATCTCCTTCTCCATCAAGAATGGGGGTTCAGAACTGATTATCAAAACTCTAGCTAGTTATTGCAGAAAACTCCAGCGGTTCACATCTAATTTTAGAAAACCCTAGAACTTGAATCGCAGCATCACTCTGTTGAATTCATTGTATTCTCTAGATATTATAGTGCATTCTCTCTCTCTCTCTCTCTCTCTCTCTCTCTCTCTTAGTTTTTTCTTTTCGAGTTTTCCACATAAATTCTTTTTGTTTGCGATTGCTTAAATTTATCCACTCACATTCAAACTCGTGGTGTGAAGAAATCCCCTGAAAATTTCCTCTCCACATTTATAAATAAATAAAGTTGAAGGTTAGTTTTATGTGCATGAATTAGAATTATAATCCTTTTAGGATCTTCAATAAATAATTTGAGATTTTAATTTAAGGGTTTTTTTTCAATTATTTGTAAATTTCCTAACTAAATAGAATATAATTTTAACTTTTTTAAAAGCTATATAAAATTGAGATTCTAATTTAAAGGATTTCATGTCTAGGATCCTAGCTTTCTAACTTTTAAATTAGATTGGAATACTGAATTCATAGATTTATTATATGTTTTTTTTTATGCAAAGGATTTATTATATGTTATTTATTTACTATAAGAAGTAGCGGGCGTCTAGTGATCAGCAACTAATAAAATGTCAAAAATTTATGAAAAGTATAAACAAAGAAATTGTCAACATTTTCTTTTTATTTTTTTATAGATAGAGAGGTAATGATTCAAATTCGCACAGAAAACCTTGGGACAAATCTGATGATTTTTCTTTGTTTTCTGAAACAGAAATCTCTGGTATTTAATGAAGGAAATATTTCCATTTTTGTTTTGGTATTTGTTGCATTATTTAATGCAAATAAATTGACGGTTTGGATGCAAAATCTTCCCTGATTCTGACAGTGCAGCTTCACGGACAAAGAATCCGCTTAAAAAATCTAAAGTCTGTGTCGGTTTAAGAGAATTAAAACACGGACCGCAACCCAATTGACCACAGTGTGACCATACAATCATTTTGCTCTGCAAATGAGATTCTTGGGGTTTAATGCTGAGAGATCACAAGTCTTCTCGCATTTAAGAGGAGCAATTTTGGTTTTTTATGAAGCCAGATCTGGGTGTTTCAGTCAAAGTCTAATCACTTTGATTTGGGTGCAAATTTATTTGATGAGTGTAAAAATATTTTGATAGTGCCGTCAGTTTCTAACTTTTTAATATTTAAGGGAAATCAAACATTCAAATGTAAAAAGCTCAATTGACAACAATAATAATTTGCGGGTCTCAAATTGTAAAATAGTATTTTGAGAAGAAAACTGATAGCTCATTTCTTTAGCTTACAAGTCAAAAAATTTGCCAATAAAACACACAGATCAAAAGAAATTGATTGGGGCTCACAAATCAAAAAAGATGAACACTTTCTAATCTATTTCTCTTAAACAAACAATTCCTAAAAGCAACCGATTGTTTGGTTGTTGTGATTGCCAAATGTGAAAATAACAATAGTTGAGGAAAAAAGCTATGTAGCAATCACAATTCCAGCTACACTTACGGTTTTATTATCATATGTTCATGAGTTGAATTATATGAATCTCACATAATGAATATAAGAAATGCAACTTTGAATGTTTTAATAAAAAAAATTCAAATTAAAAAATAGAGGAAAATCATTTCTTTTTACAATTGCAACTGACAATACATCAGTTTTCTTTCTTTCCTTCTGTTTTTTGGTTGCTAATAACATATGTTGTTTATGTTAGACTTGTTATGTTTTAAAGTCTAATTTATTTTGAGTTTAATCAGGCAATTAGATATTTGCACCTGCTCACTTAATCTATATTTTTTGACCCAATAAAGAATTGATCAAGCTTACATAGTTTGGGTCTAGACATGTTTTCAATTACACTTAACTATTAGTGTATTTAAATCAAAATGTGGGACTCATCTACACGTGTGGAACTCGTGTTATAAATAAGGGCCTATATTTATGATGAGTTGAACTAGTTTTCCTTGATGCTATACATATATATCATGGGTAGTGTTCCCTCTCCACAACAATGACCATCTCTCTCTTAGAGGCCTCTCATCTCCTCTAAGGATAAAAAAAGAGAACTTTATGGCTGAAGCGAAGAATCCTCTCACTCAACTCTGGCGTCCACGAGATTGTGTAATCTTTCGGCATCCCTTTCATGATGGAATCAGCTTTGCCTAAAACTCTCCTTCCCTTTGATCATGATAAAGAAGCTATTTATACATATGAGATCTTGTATGAAATAAAATTAGATCTAAGAATTGGTATCAGAGCCTCCTCTTTATCATATCATCGGGATATAAAGTAAATTTTTTTTAATCTCGATCAATAAATATCATAAATAAATAATTTCCTTTAATTCAATAGATATTTTGTGTCTCTTATTGTGAATTAAAAGATTAAAAGGGATAAATTTATTGAATTCAACATGTAAATATTTTTTTATGGAATAATTTTCTGTGTGTTATTATTTTTATTCTTTTTTTAAACTAAAATGAAATTTAAAAAAACTCAATGCTGCAGGCCACACGCGTGCGGCCAGTTCCTTAGCTGGCCGCACGCGCGCATGCAGGCCCTGCATAGGCGTGAGTGAGTTGAGGGAAATAAAAAAAAACAATTCAGCATTGTCTCCATGCATGTGTCACGAACCGCTTCATCTTAGTGCATTTGGGCTCATCACATGTGGTAGAGTGGTCTAGGATAATATTATAAATATCATGTAAAGAGGGATATTCCTAGAACATTCCCCTAGAGGGATATTTCATAGAAGATTCTTAGAGGGATATTTCCTAGAGGGATATTCCATAGAAGATTTCTAGAGGATTTAGAATAAGATATTTAGGGATGAATATATGGGAGCTTCTAGATATTCTAGAAGCCTCCAATTCTAGAGAATTCTTGTACAAGCCATTGCCTATAAATAGAGGCCAAGGGTACTCATTTATAATCATCAAGGAAGTAAGAGTAAGTAATACAAGTTTTTCACTTTTTTCTCCAAGTGTTATCTCTCTCTTGAGTGAGTGTGAGGGTTAGGCTGACTTAGCTTCACTTCTAGGGAGAAAGAGCGAGTTAAGTACCGCACGGGTTCGAGTGGTTCGAAATCAAAAGAATCCGCCCGTGACAGTTACTATCAGAGCCTAGATTCAGGAGTGATAATGTCGAGCCCCGATCTTCGTTCCGAGGTAGTTGGAGTTGTGGATCGAAAGGATGCCCCCAAGCCTCGTAGGAGAAATCTCGCGATGTCATGGTGACGCTGAAGGCACGGTTAGCTAAGATGGTACTTAACGTGGCAGATAAGCTGGAGGCTTACGATGAGCGCATCAAGAAGCTAGAGTCTGGGGAAGATGAGCTTCAGGAGGAGATGCAGTCGGCCTTGAATTCCGCTGTCGACATGTTACAGCAAGGGAACACTTTCTTGAAGGAGGAGAACGCGGTTCTGCGGAACCACGTGGAGAACCCTTGAAGGAGTTGGGCGAGTTTAAGGAGAGGATCGACCAACACGATGTCGCATTGGCAACTCGAGGTATGGTGTCACATCCTTTTATGGCTAAAGATATGCCCAAGTCTAAACCTTATAAGGGGTCTCGGAATGCTCGGAGACTGATAACTTCCTTAGGAGTATGGAAGTCTACCTCAATGCTGCCAGATTTTGAGACATGCATCCAAGATTCAAGTTGTGCCTCTTTATCTTGAAGACATTGCTATGTTGTGGTGGCGTAGGCGATGTGAATATGAAGAAGGGCACATGCTCCATCAACATATGGGAAGAGATCAAGGGCGGATCTTAAGCGGCAATTCTATCTGGAGAATGCCGAGGACGAGGCCTGAGGTAAACTTCGAAGCCTTACTCAAAAAGTTCCATTCGTGATTATGTCAAAGAATTTTCAGAATTGCTGCTAGAGATCCCCGACATGGGCAAGAAGGACTCTCTATTCTCGTTCATGGATGGCCTCGCTGGGTGGGCCAAGATGAAACTACAACGGCGAGGGGTCCAAACCCTTGCCCAAGTCATGCATGTGGCTGAGTCTCTTATCGAGTTCAAGAAGATAGGAGATTCATCCAAATCAAAAATAAGAGGGGCAAGCCTGCTAAAGGTTGGGGAGAAAGGGAGAAACCAGCTAAAGAATTCATACCAAAGCCGGCATTTGAGAGGGAAAGTCCGCGGCAATACCAATGGAGGAGGCGATCGTCCGAAGAAGTTAGCATGCTACTCTTGTGGAGATCCCCATAAAGCCATGGACTGTCCCAAGGGGCTAATCTCGCAGCTCTTGTCCAAAGGGAAGAAGAGAAGCAACTGGAGGAGACTGGGCTCCACTCACTTCGTCTCCTCAATGCGATGAAGGCAAAGGTGGATGAAAGGCCTCGAGGGGCAATGTTCGTCGAGACAACCATTTCCGGTAAGACCTTCAAGGCCCTTCTAGATACTGGGCCTTCTCATCTTCTTATTTCAAGTGATGTTGCTAGCAAGCTGGGCCTTAAGATCTCTAAGGGAGGAGGCACTATTAAGGCCGTAAACTCGAGTCCCACTCCTATCGATGGCGTAGCTCACAAGGTGGACGTGAGCATAGGGGAGTGGCATGGCCCAGAGAACCTGACAGTCGTGACCATGGACGACTTCGATGTGGTGCTTGGCTTAGAGTTCCTGGACAAGGTGAAGATCGTGTTGGTTCCCTACACCAACACTATGTGCATCCTTGAGGGGAAGGCGTATACAGTTCAGATCAAGCGGAAGAATGTATTATCCAAATGTTCTCGGCATTGCAGATATCTAAGGGAGTTTGACATCATGAGCCGACCTTTCTTGTTACCATTAAGGTGGAGGAAGGCTTAAAGGAAGGAGAAGACGTGCCCAAGGAGATCCGAGGTGTCTTGGAAGAATACCAGGACATCATGTCCGCCAAACTGCCAAGCAAGCTTCCATCTAGGAAAGAGGTGGACCACATAATCGAACTCGAGTCAGGAACTCAACCTCCAGCCATGGGTCCTTATCGCATGGCGCCCCCCAGATCTGGAAGAACTTCGGAAGCAGCTGAAGGAGTTGTTGGATGTCGGATATATTCATCCGTCAAAGGCTCCCTATGGTGCACCAGTGCTCTTCTAAAAGAAGCATGATGGTTCATTGCGGCTTTGCATCGACTACCGAGCGCTATAAGATCACGATGAAAAACAAGTACCCTATTCCTCTAATAGCGGACTTGTTTCAACAGGTTGGGTCAAACAAGATACTTTACCAAGCTTGACTTACGCTCGGGGTATTATCAAGTGCGGATTGCGGAAGGAGATGAATCGAAGACCGCGTGCATGACCAGGTATGGATCGTACGAGTTCCTAATTATGCCTTTTGGTCTAACAATGCACCGGTCACATTCTGCACTCTGATGAATAAGGTGTTGGAGCCCTTCTTGGACCATTTTGTCGTGGTCTACCTAGACGATATTGTGGTGTATAGCCAAACCATGACGAGCATGTGGAGCACTTGAGGCAAGTGTTCCAGGCCCTCAGAAGCAACGATCTTTATGTGAAAAGGGAAGTGCTCGTTCGCACAAGAGGAAGTGATGTTCCTCGGCCACACCATTGGAAGGGGCAAGCCGGATGGATCAAGCCAAGATTCAGGTTATATTAGAGTGGGGAACCTCCCACCAAGGTGACAAAGCTGCGATCTTTCCTTAACTTGGTAAACTACTATCGGAGGTTCAATCAAGAGCTATTCGGCGATGGCTACTCCACTCACCGACTTGCTGAAGAAGAATCGGGCTTGGATTGGAGTTCAAAGTGCCAGGGGCATTCGAGGCTTTGAAGAGAGTTGTGATAGAAGAACTAGTTCTCGCACTACCCAACTTCAGCAAGCCATATGAAGTGCACACCGATGCGAGTGGACTTCGCGATTGGAGGGGTGTTATGCAGGAAGGACACCCTGTGGCCTATGAGAGTTGAAAACTCGACGATACCAGAGGCGGTATACCGTACAAGAGAAGGAGATGATAGCTGTGGTTCACTGTCTTCGAGTATGGAGACACTACCTACTTGGATCGAGGTTCTTGGTGAAGACGGACACGTGGCCACCAGATACTTCCAGACCCAAAGAAGTTGTCTCCCAAGCAGGCACGATGGCAAAACTTCCGAACCGATTCGACTATGTGCTCGAGTACAAGCCAGGAAGAATCAACTTAGTAGCAGATGCACTGAGTCGAAAGGCTAAGTTTGCCACTATGCTGAGTCATCCTCAGAGCTCCTTACTCGACCGCATCAAAGAAGGCTTGGCTCATGACCCTATGGCCAAGAGCATGATGGAGTATGCTAAGAAGGGCAAGACTTAGAGGTTCTGGCTGGAAGGAGATCTGCTTTATACAAAGGGGAGGCGGTTGTACGTGCCGCTATTTAGGAACCTAAGGAGGGAGCTTCTCAAGGATGTCATAGCTCGCAGTGGGCGGGACATCCAGGTGTGCACCGTACTCTAGCCCTTGTAGAAGAAAATTATTATTGGCCTCGCATGAAGGATGATGTTGAGGCCTATGTGAAGACTTGTCTTGTGTGCCAATAAGACAAGACAGAGCTAAGAGTACCGGCCGGATTGCAGGAACCACTACCGATTCCAGAGCGACCTTGGGAAAGCATCTTCATGGACTTCATCATGGGCTTACCCAAGTCCGAGGGGTACAATGTTATTATGGTGGTGGCGACCGATTCTCAAAGTATGGCATCTTTATTCTAGCCCCAGCTAAGTGTCCAGCCGAAGTAGCAGTCCCATTATTCCTAAAGTATGTAGTGAAGTATTGGGGCTTGCCTAAGATGATCGTGAGTGATCGAGATGGCCGCTTCACAGGCAGGTTCTGGACGGAGCTCTTCAAGCTCATATGGTCGAACTTGAACTTCTCTACTAGCTTCCACCCTCAAACAGATGGCCAAACAGAGTGGGTGAATGGCTTATTGGAGGTCTACCTGAGGCACTATGTGAGTGCCAACCAGCAGGGTTGGGCGAAGCTTCTGGACGTAGCCTAATTCTTCTACAACCTACAAAGGAGTGAGTCTACCAGAAGGAGTCCGTTCGAGATTTTCACTGGACAGCAGCCGTTCACTCCTAACTCTATTCTACAGGCTATAAGGAAAGTAGCCGAGCTGCCTATAATTTGCCAAGGGGTGGCAAGAGCAGAACAAGTTGGCGCGTTCGTGTCTAAACAAGGCGGCCAAGAGGAGATGAGGAGAGGAGGCATATGGAGTATTAAGTTGGTGACCTAGTTCTTGTTAAGCTTTCTACTTTGGATCGGCACAAGGGACTACACAAGAGCTTGATAAGAATATGAAGCCCATTCCCTATTAAGAAAAGAGTGGGAAATATAGCCTACAGGGTACAACTTCCCCCAACGGTGAAGTATCATCTAGTCTTTCATGTGAGCATGTTAAAGCCTTTACCATAAGGACGCGGAAGATCCGGATCGTGAAAAATCTAATCGAGCACCAGCAGGAATTCATATGGAGTTCAACAAGAAAGTAGAGGAGATCATAGCGGATAGGACGGTTTCGTGAAGCGAACAACCACCCGAGATTGGAATACTTTGTGAAGTGGAAGGGATTACCAGATAGCGAGAGTAGTTGGGAACCGGCATGAGCTCTTTGGCAGTTCGAGGACTTGATCGAGAAGTTCCATCGGGAGAAAACTCAGCGATGAGGCATCGCTTGGATAGGTGGGGGAAGAATGTCACGAACTACTCCATCTTGTGCACTTGGGCTCATTTGAGCTCATCCCATGTGGTAGAGTGGTCTAGGATAATATTATAAATACCATGTAAGATGGATATTCCCTAGAAGATTCTCCTAGAGGAATATCCATAGAAGATTCTTAGAGGGATATTTCCTAGAGGGATATTCCATAGAAGATTCCTAGAAGATTTTAGAATAGATATTTAGGGATGAATATATGGGAGCTAGATATTCTAGAAGCCTCCAATTCTAGAAAATTCTTGTACAAGCCCTTGCCTATAAATAGAGGCCAAGGGTGCTTATTTGTAATCATCAAGGAAGCAAGAAGTAAGCAATACAATCTTCCACTTCTTCTCTAAGTGTTCTCTCTCTCTTGAGTGAGTGTGAGGGTTAGACTACTTAGCTTCGCTACTAAGGAGAAAGAACGAGTTAAGTGCCGCACGGTTTCGAGTGGTTCGAAGTCAAAAGTATCCGCCCGTGATACATGCAGGCTGCATGCATGCAAGAGTTTGCATATAGGCGTGTACATCTCTACATGCTGCGCGCATGCAGTAAAAAAAAAATGTCTTTCTCAGGGCATGAGAGCTCTTCCATGGTCTGTTGGCAAGCAGCAAAACTGGGGTTTTGTTTTGAGGTTATTAAGTTTGATTAGAGATGGAATTAAGACTTTAATCTAATAAAGAAGTCTAATTCTAATCAACTTCAAATTAAATTTATTTGAGATTGTTGAGATTAATTTTTGAGTTAGGGATGATATATAATTCTATCCTATTAAGAAAATTTTTGTTGTAAAATTCTATCAAATAAAAAAAATCTAATCCAAACAATCTCAAATTAAGTTAATCGGGTTTTATTCAGTTTATTAAACTCGACCCATTAAGAAAACCCATAACTTAACTATTGTGGGTCGGGTCTGATCCAAACCCGGTAAGCACTGTAGACCCGTTTTACCAATGAAACTTCAATTAGCCGTTACGGGCTCATCCGACCTCTATTTTGTGCATGTAAATAGCCATTTCAAAGCTCTTGACGAGCACTACAGTATTATAGGTATTATACATGACAAAATAGTAACTAGTTGATATAAAGAGGATATTTAAGTGTTTGTTTATCATGATAATATGTATCCTTACATGCTTCGGCTTTATCATCAATATTATATTGCTTATATTGTCTAGCATGATGAATATTGATGTTTATTACAGTTGATAACACACAGATAAAAATATATACATATTCAAATTAAAGAATTTATAAAAGTACTTATTTAATTACATATATAATTCATGAGGACAATAGCCGCCCAAAGGAAGACTATTGTTTAGCCGATTATGTACAGCGTTAGATACCTGATGTGAGTAATGCAAGTGGGGAGAACCTTGGTGCGTGTATTCAGCCCAAAGGAAGGTTGTCACACGATATGCCCATATTGCATTACTCTCATCAACTAGTCTGACGGGGGAACAGGAATCCAGATCCGTAGATTTGTGTGGCCCATGCGTGTGGCAATCGGCCCAAAGAAGGTTATCATTATGGCAGGGTCATTACATATATTATATGTCGATATAAATAATTTAAACTTAGGACCAATTCTATAAAGGGACAGTCGGTTCAGAGGAAGGCTATTCTCTTACCAGGACCTAGACTTTAGAGTATCTATATTAGGCCAGTAGAGTGTTGGCATATAGAGACACAACTTGTTCTGAAAGTTTTGGCCAGCAGCTCAATCGGTTAACTGTTGCATTTTCTAAAATTCACCTTTTTATGTCTATTACAATAGAATTTTATTAATGTAATGTTTATATTAAATTGATGAGAAATTGTACACTTATATAGTTTAAATTGAA